>PVIY010008516.1:0-76720 GCA_004026745.1 Myrmecophaga tridactyla
AATATTTTCTATGGAATTATGTTGATTATGTTAGGAGAAACCTAGGATAAATAAATATAAGAGAAATAAAGGATATCATATAACTTGAATCTGGTATAAAAGAATAGATGAAAATTGTAAATTTTTTAAAAAAAGTGTAGTACTGTAAGAAACAAATTATAATCTGTCTACCAAGAATCTTTGCAGATAATAAAGAAGAGTTATGACTTCATTCAAACTTAAAAATTGAGAAAACTAACTGGAGACTGAAGCTACCATCCAACATGACAACTTTGAACCACTTTGATTTGATTTGCCCAGAAGAAGCATCAATCCTGTTATTTTCATAAAGATTGATGGCTTTTGATAGAAATCTGTCTGCACAAATTTGGACGGGTATGATACTGAGGAGTCATAAAATCATTAGAGAAGACTGTGGGCCCATTGGAACTCCTCATAAAAATGTTCAGAGAGAAGGAATGAGACAGTGAAAAGGGTATTTGCTATATATCTACGTTGTGAATTATGACACACAAAGGGACTATTTCTAGTCCTGGGTTTTCAGAAATCCCAATGAACTAATTCTTCTGAGACATCATAAACTAAATAGTGAGAAAAGAAGCCAAAGAAATACTGCCTGTTTTTATTTATTTTACACACAGTGCCTAGACATATATTAAAAAAAAGCTTCACGGATTTGATCCTTGTGTGAATGGAAGAGAAAGCTGTACTATATTAGGGTCTTTGTTTGCAGGTTGCAAGTGATATATATTATTTGTCAGTGGCTTATTAGTTGCTTGCCCTTGGAATCAACACCTGTGGAAGGGAGGGAACAAAAGCAGGGTTGGATTGAGATAGAAGTCTAACTGCAAGGCAAAAACCAGCCTTGGCTAACCTGGGAAGGTGTCCTGGAATTTGAATGGCAAGCCACATTTCCGAATTAGTCCCAACTGGCCAGACCTTTACATTTAGGCATCAGTCAGGATGTGGGTTAACCCAGGAACAATGTGACCTTGGACAAGGTAGCTCTTCACAGCTCAGATGAAAAGGATGTCTGTCCATATGGTGCCCAGTATTTTGGTAGTAAATCCACAGGTGGTACATCTTCCTGTTCATCACAAGCCAAAGTTTTTATTGACTTTTTGTTAGATTATAACCCCCTTGCTTAACTGAATATAACATATCTAATATTTATATAATAGAATCATCACACAGCAACATTCACTGTTGTTAAATGAAGCAATCAGCTTCAGTATGGCCTCAAAGTAAGAAACATCTATGATTTGATTGTTCTGATCCAACCTCATAGTGGTTTACTTCTACCCCTGTTCCCATTAGATATGGCTAATAGTTTCTTTTTGAATTTAACTTCTATGTAAGAGTAGAAGTTTATATATGATGAGCTACACATTCTTTCTATATTTTAGTTCTTACAAAATATAAGAACACCCAGTGAGACAGCTATTATTGTCTACATTCTACAGATAAAAATATTATGGGAAAGTTAAGGTGAAAAAAAAAAGGTCCCTATTCTTTGAGGCAAGCTAGTCTTAGTGATATAGTGATATAGAAATGTCCCAAAAATGATACCATGAAATCACAGAAAATGCAGTACGTAATATACCCATAGCTATGAATTTCACTGTTTATTTTGAGACATGGAGACAATCATTTCAAAATAAATCTGTCAACCGTACAACATCGCTATCTGTCTTCTCCATTAATTCTCCATTTACTCAGTGCAGGACAATACCCATCAATGGATTCAAATCCCTTTCACATTTCCAGGGAGCTCTGCTCTTGTGACTATAAATAAAAAAAAAAGTTCATATACAATTTCTCCCTTGATATACTCCCCACTTATTTCTTAACAAATTCCAATTTCTCCTTTGTTAATACTAGACCTTCTAAACTGCTCTTGCTAAATTCACCAGTGGATTTCATTTTGCCATATCTAATGCATATTTTTAGTTTCTTATCTTACTAGTCCTCTCATCAGCCTTTAACACTTGACCTTGCTCTCTCTAAAATATTCTTTTCTTTTGGATTCTGGGAACTATGATCACTGTTTATCTCTCTCTATTTCTGGACACTCGGTCTCATAACCCAGTTCTTCCTTTACTTAACCCAACATTTTGGAGTTCCTTGGACCTGAATCTTGACACTCATTCTACTCCTTTGGCATCAAATGCTATCTTTTCACATGCTGATGACCTCACATATATATATTTCTACCCAAATCTATCATTTGAGCTCTATGTTCTTATATCAAACTATGATTTCTTCACTTCAATATCTCCATGGTATTTGAGCTTTAAAATACTCAAAATTGGAGTTGGGAATCTTCCCATCCAGGACTTTTCCTCCAAACTTTCCCTTATTAGTTAGTAAGCACTAATTACATAATTTTTAATAGCACATTATTAGAAACCAGCTTCAATACCTTCTCTTTCTTCCTGCCATCAATAAGTTTATGTCCAGAATATATCCAGAATTCATTGTTTACACTCCATTTTCACTGCTGTCAATTTAGCCCAAGCAAACAGTATCTCTTGCCTTGAATGATCCCCTTGCAGATATTTATTGCCCTTCCATATTCCACAAAGGAACTCATTTGGCCGCTGAAAGCACCAACTGCAACATATCAATGCCTCTTTAAAACCATTCAAAGATAAACCATTGCTCTTGAAATAATTGTGCAAGTTATGAATGTATCCTACCAGGCCCTTCCTGATCTGGCCTCAAACTGCCTTTCCAATTTTATCTTGCTCCACTGTTTCAACTCCAGCCTCATCTGTCACTTAGGATGTGTTATTTATTATTATGCCAAACTCTTTTTTCTTTTTTACTTTCTTATGCTTGGAGTAGTCTTCTTACTATTCTCATTCTTTAGGTCTTAGATTTTGTAGCACTTATTCAAAGGGCTTTTCAATTATATACATACACATAATGCTCTATTTTTTTTCCCTCATAGTACTCATTACAATTTTACTTTTATATTTAATGGTATGTGTCTTTATTTAACATCTAACTCTTCACTGGTCTGTGAGGTCCATAAGAGTAGACCCCTGTCTGTTTTAGCACTGTCAATCTACTATAAATACCCACTCCATTAATGGACAAATGAAAGATAAAAAGGATCACAAATACCAATTAAATTAGAAAATATATTGATAGAATTTTCTTAATGCTTTGCTATATTAACTATAAAAAGATATTGACAAAATCCTACAATATCCTTCCTTATAATTAAGAGAGTATATAATTTACTGTTCGAGGGGAGGCTCGGCAGGATATTATTTAATCTATAATCAGAAACACAATTAACTTGAAAAATTTGTATTTCTGTTGGTAGAAGAGCAATATTCCAATTTTATTTTCCCAGTCTTTGAATTTTTATTTTACCAAAATATAGTTAAAAGAATACTGGACTTTGGCTACACCCAAAGCACAAGCAATGAAAAAAGAAATAGATAAATAGGATCTCCTCAAAATTAAACACTTTTGTGCATCAAAGGACTTGGTCAGGAAAGTAAAAAGGCAGTCTGTGCAATGGAAGGCAATATTTGGAAACTACATATCAGACAAGGGTTTAATATCCAGAATATATAAAGAGATTCTACAACTCAACAACAAAAAGACAAACAACCCAATCAAAAATGGGTAAAAGACATGGACAAACATTTTTCAGACATGGAAATAGAAATGGCTCAAAACTTATGAAAGGATGCTCAAGGTCACTGGATATCAAACAGGGAAAATGGATATCAAAACCATAATAAGATATCATCTCATACCTACTAGAATGGCCATTATAAAAAAAAAAACAACAGAAAACTACAAGTACTGAAGAGGATGTGGAGAAAGAGGTACATGAATTCACTATTGGTGGGAATGTAGACTGGTAATCACTCTGGAAGGCAGTTTGGTGGTTCCTCAGGAAGCTAAGTATAGAATTGTCATGTGATCTAGCAATCCCGTAACAATGTATATATAGGGAGGAACTAAAGGCAAGGACACAACAGACGTTTGCACTGTGATGTTTATAGCAGCATTATCCGCCATTGCCAAGAGATGGAAACAGCCCAAATGTACATCAATTGATAAGTGGCTAAACAAGCTGTGGTATACACATATGATGGAATATTATGCAGCTATAAGACAGAATAAAGTCATGAAGCATGTAACAATGTGGATAAGCCTTGAAGACATTATGCCGAGTGAAATTAGCCAGAAACAAAAGGACGAATACTGTATGGTCTCACTAATATGAACTAACATTAATGAGTGAAATTTGAGAGTTAAAGTTGAGAATACAGATTATCGGGGATAGAAAGAGGGTAGAGATTGGGCATTTGAAGCTGAAGGAGTATGGAATGTTCAACAGGACTGATTGTAAATATCCAAAAATGGATAGCACAATACTATCTGATGGCAGCACAACAGTGTCAGAATACTGAATGAAGCTGAGTGTGAAAGTGTTGAGGGCGGAGGGCTGGGAGCATGTATGATACCAGAAGGAAAAACAGAGGATAAGAACTGGGACTCTATAACTTAGTGATGCCTAGAGGGGACAATGATGATAATTAAATGTACAAATATAGGAGTGTTTTTGCATGAGGGAGAAAAAAATGAATGTCAACATTGCAAGGTATTGAAAATGGAATGGTATGTGGGTGGGGTAAAATTCAATCAATGCAAACTAGGGTCTATAATTAACAGTAACATTATAATATGCTTCTATTGAATATAACAAAGGCATTATACCAAAATTAAATGTCAAAAAGGGGGGTGAGGGGTTGGATATAGGGGGTGGGTATGGGATTCTTTGTGGAAGAAATAGAAATGTCCTCATATAGATTGTGGAGGTGAAAGCATGGCTATGTGATTATACTGGGAACCACTGGCTTTTTTACAAAGGTTGGATTGTATGATGTGTGAATAAAACTGTTTGAAAATGAACAGAAAGATACAAGTGCTGGAGAAAATGTGGAGAGAGAGATGTACCTATTCACTGTTGGTAGGGAAGTAGAGTGGTACAGCCGCTCCGCAGGACAGTGTGGTGGCTCCATAGGAGTCTAGGCATGGGGCTGCCATATGAGCCTTCAACCCCATAGTTTGGTGTATACTTGGAAGAACTGCGAGCAGGGATGGGAATGGACATTTGCACACCTGTGTTTATGATAACATTGTTTTAGTTATGCAATGGATGGAAGTTGCCTAAGGGTACTTCATTTGAGGAATCAAAGGGGGAACTGTGGTGTTCACATACAATGGACTATTGGGCAGCTGCAAGAAGGAATGAAGTTGTGAGGCATGCAGCTAGGTGAGTGAAGCTTGAGGACAGTATGCTGAATGAAATAAGCCAGAAATGAAAAGACAAATAACTAACACTGCACTAACATGAACAAACTATAATATGCAAGCTCATGAGAATTCAACTTGAGATCATAGGTTATCAAGTGAAGGCCTATTGTAAAGGCTCCTGAATTGTAAGCTCTTACAGAAGTCACATGTATCCAGAGCTGTGGCTACTATTTCTAAATTCTGAGATGCTGAGCTCTTTGTGTTAACCTGGTTGTCCCCCGGAACTTTGGGTATTTATGAGACTCAGAACTAGAGTTCTACAGCTGTGGGTCACAGCATTGCCCCATACAGTAACTGCTGAAAACACTGAGGGAGTGACCAGATTTTGATTGGAGAGATGTGAGTAAGACTGGTCTGGGTAGGACTAGGGTGGATAGGACTAACATCATCATTGAGGATGATGCTGATGTGTTTTAAGGCTTCAAGTTCTGTGTAAGACCAAAGGAAGAAATATTTTTTTTTTTGGTGTAAAATTTGTATTTTCAGGAGCATGCTATCTAGTTTAGCTTATATGAACAGCTTACTCAAACACCATAACGTCATAGAATAGTGAATAGGGAGTGAGATCTTGTTGTTGGATTGTACAGTTTGGTGTGGTGCCCTGATACATCCCAGAATAATCTGGACAGAAGATTAAAAATAATTTTGGAGTCCCCTTAAGGACTGAGGGTAAAAGTGGAAATACTAGGCTACCCCACCTGGGGAAGATCTGGTGTTTTCATTAATTTGATAGACCAGGCCCTCTATCTTCGGGTTTGCCCTTATGAAAATTATTCCAGCAAAGGAGAAGCTGAGCCTACTTATGAATATGCCTAAGCACCATCCCCAGAGAATCTCTTTTGTTGCTCAGATGTGGCCTCTCTTTCTAAGCCTACTTTGCAGGTGAATTCACTGCCCTCCCCGCCCCCCCATGTGGAACATGACTCCCAGGGGTATAAATCTCCCTGGCAATGTGGGAGATGACCACAGGGATGAACCTGGCCCTGGTATCATGGGATTGAGAAAGACTGCTTGACCTAAAGAGGGAAGAGAAATGAAACAAAATAAAGTTTCAATGGCTGAGAGGTTTCAAGTAGAATCAAGAGGTCATTCTGGAGATTATTCTTATGCATTATGCGGATATCCTTTTTCAGCTTTGGGTTATTGGTGTAGCTAAAGGGAGATGCCTGAAATTGTCAAACTTTAATCCAATAGCCTTAATTCTTGATGATGATTGAATGACTATAGAGGTTCTAAGGTGTGACCATGTGACTGTGAAAACTTTGTGACTGACATATGCTTTATTCAGTGTATGGATTGATAAGTAAGAAAATAAAAGACAATAAATAAATAAATGATGGAGGGAGTTTGGAATGCTTTGAGTGTTTTTTACTACTTTTAATTTTAATTTTTAATGAAAAATGAAAATATTCAAAAATCTATTGTGATGACAAATGTACAGCTATATGATGATACTGTGGGCCACTGGCTGCATAATTTGTATGATTATATGGTATATGAATAGATAACATATCTCAATAAAGTTGCATTAAAAAATGAAAAGAATACTGGACTACTGGGCCTAAATTATACACTTTTTATTCCCACATTTTTTACTCATGAGTGACCACCTATTAAAGAGACCTCTATCTGAGATGCCATGCCAATAAAGAGGGAAAACAATTACATCCTACAGTGCTCTACGGACACTTTATCTGCCACAGATCATGGTTTGCAATGAATCTTCAAAATTTGAAACATCTCTCTTTACCCAATTGATAAGAGCTGACAATTCTGACATTGTTCTTCACTCAGTATTGGAACTGCCACTCTAATCACTCATTTTTTTTTCTTTGTATGCTTATGTTGTAAGCATCCCCTATTGTAACACCATTTGTTGAATTTGTTTTTGTTTTTTTATTTGCTTGTTTGTTTGTTTTGGGCAGTGCATTATAACCACTCATTTTACAAGCATGTTTTAAACATGCAATATTTTCCAGGGCCATACTGCGTGCTGGATATACAGAAGTATAAGCCATGTTCCCTTGTTGTTTAATTGATCTTAAAAGTCCCACAAATTATTTATTTAAAAAGTAAAACTAAAATATGAAGATTATACCACAGTCGTTGCTATATTCATTTACTAAATATGTTCCACAAATAAAGCTAGAGGTTGAGTGCAGATGCTAATGTAGTGCTACCTGTCAATTAGACATGATCATGTGTCCCATGTATATACATAGTAACTCACATTTGCTTATCACCTCCCAGTTTAAAAGCTGCTTTTATGTATATTATCTCATTTAATCATCACATCAAAGTTGTAAGGGAGTTATTATTATCACGTCCCTTTTATTGATGAGAAAATTGATGTCATAAGAACTTAAACAACCAACGTGTACACTTAGGAAGCAACAAACTATAAAACCAAGATTTTGCCACTCTGCTTTTCCCATCACATCAGCTTTCCTCACTCTCAATTTCTCTTCTGCACCTCTGTCTATTGTAATTATATGTGCTTAGTTACTTAATAAATGATATACTAAGACACATACGAAACCATACTCTACCTGTATTAAATCTTACCCCTCATGTCAGTATGCTCAGATTCTCTAAATTAATTTCATTGAAAATTGATATAAAACACAAAACATATAAACCTTGTTCATCTAAGAAGTCAATGAATACTTGTCTCAGATATAAATTAAAATTAGTTTCTATGTGTTTCACAAAGCTCACTATTACATCTAAAATAAACTACAATAATCATTTTTCTCCTCTTATTGCTGATTCTATATGTAAATATTTTATAAAAGCATGGCCCATTAGGGTTTCCTATGAGTTTCAGAGGGATGATGGAAAAAAATTGCTAGTGATTAACAGCCACATTTGGAATCTAGAGGTTTAATTCTTTCTATATAAAATCATCAATGCCCAAATGCAGAGATAATGGCAGGGCTCATAAAAGCTGAGTGTGTCAATATATGATGATCTGGATTCAATTTCTTGTTCTAAAACTTAAGCAATGCTCTGTTGCTGAAAGTAGCTTTTAAGTAGGCCTTAGTGAATTTCATACAAATAGAAACAGGCAGGAAATCTATTTAAATAAGCTGTGAAGTGGAGCTACAGACATACTGCTAAACATTTTTGGAAAGCCTGGGCTTGAGTACATATAAAGAAGGAATAAACAGTGGAAGGATAAAAACATAGGAAATCCTTTTCACCTTTCTGGAAAGCGTGTGATACACAAAGAACATTTTTCCAGTGGAGCTCTTTCCTGAAATGTGACAATGTACACACTGAACCAATGCTTTGGTTTTTTCCATCAAACAAAACCAAAATACAAAGATAAATGAAAAAAACATATTTTTCCATAATCATTTAAATACTGAATGTTAAGTTGAATTAGTTCCCATTTTTCTCTGATCCCATAACACTTTGTATATGTAGTCTCAGCGCTTTTCACCTTGCGTCGTATATATTTATTTGCAATTATACCTCTGCTATCTTGCGTGAGTTTTAAGAGGGCAGAGAATGTGCCTTGTTCACATTAATGCTTTAGTGAAGAACTGAGTTCCCAGCTCAGTAAATATTAATTGAATTTCTTTGAATAATATTATTATACTCCCCTCCCACATGAGAAAGAATATATTCAGCGCATACAGATACAAAATAATTATGCCAAAAATTTGATTTGACTCGACCGTGCATTCATTTATTCAACCATATTAATTGTCAACTTTGTGCTGAACAGAGGTATAGAGGCTGGGGCTGCAATGAAGGACAAGAGTGATGTCCTCTTTAATCTCATGTCACTTGAACTACAGTGGCGAAAGTAGATATTAAATGATAATTGCCTGTTTTTTTTATCACTATAATGATAAGTTCCGTAATACAGCAAGTATACAGTATGCTGTTAGGGAATGTAGCAGTGCTTCTAATCCACTCTTCTGGAAATTACATTCTAATAAGAAAGATTAATGTAAAAAGGCCACTTAAATAATTTCACATTTTACTGAGTATTCTGACACATATGAAACCATACTCTACCTGTATTAAATCTTACCCCTCATGTCAGTATGCTCAGATTATCTAAATTAATATCTGATTTATTATCAGAAAAGTACATTGGCATCACAAAAACTAGGTGCAATGAATCTAATAGTGCAAGGCTAAGAAAGGAAATGACATTCAACCTATATCTATTACTCATAATCCATAGGTTATGACAAGGTCATAAAAATAAGTTCAGAAAGTTTGGAACCCCAAAGCTGACTTTCAAATTAGTTATAGTAAGTGCATCTCATGACAGCATAATTGTATTTTTTCTATTAGGTTATCATATTTGTAAATGGGAAATGACAATATATAGAATAGAGCCAATTTCAGTAAAATTTTTGAGAAATTTCCTCATTACCTCTTATTGGATGGAAAAATTTTTTCTAGATGATGGCATAATGATTTAAAATCAGAACTGACTACTGAATCAATCTGAAGTTGAATGCCTAACTGTAGGAGACTCTGGTGGCAAACAGCAAACTTCTGTAAGTGATTAACGTTTGGGCAACATTATTAGCAATTTGGATGAAGGCATAAAGCACATTCTTTTTAAATGTGTGGATAATACAAAGCTGAGAAAAATGGTTCATTCTATAAATGACAGAATCAAAATTAAAATAAATCTCAATACAGGTTCAAAATGTTCCTGCTGCTGCCACTATTATTACAATCCCACTGGCTACAAAAGTTATTTTGGGAGGATTGTGAATAATTCCCTCTAAGTTTTAGAGAACTCTATAAACTCTGTACATTTTGTATACTAGAAAACTGATTTTCAGAGACTAGATCATCTGCCTAAAGTCATAGAATTGCCAAGTGATACAGTTAGGATTTAAATCCTGGACTGTTTAATGCTACATTCAGAGCTCTTATGCAGTATTTTAGGCTGCCTCCAACTGAAATAAATGCAAGTTCTTTAGGATTTCACAGCTTGAGAGTGCTGATTCTGCCACTTGCCAGTTACATAAACTTAGAAAAGCATTTCATTTCTTGGAGCCTGCAGGGGTAAGTGGAGATAATGTTAGCACCTACCACATCAGATTTTTGAGGATTAAATCAGCTAATGGACAGAAAGCGCTTGAAACAGTTCCTGGCATGTAGCAAACAGACAATATATGTTAGCTAATAATTTTATATTAGATAATATTACTTTTTAGGTATTATAATAAATGGTTTCCTGCATTAATAACCATAGTAAAATGCTACCGAGTTTGTGTGGAATCTAGATAATCTCTTAAAGATGATTTAGCTCTAACTCATTCATTGTCATTTGTTCTTTCATCATAAGCAATGTTTATGTTGAACCTCAGATATTTTTCTTTACACACCCAATTGTTTCTCAAAAGGTGACCCAAATGCAGGAATAAAACATTATGTAAAATATGGTGCTATTGTTTTAAAATATCCTCTCTAAATATTTTTATGGACAGCATTTGCTTTAAAATAAAAATTGATCCACATTAAGTCTACAGAAGATTTGATGCTCTTGTGAATTCTGCTTGAGCTCATGGGATTTATGACTTGTAATTGAGTGAAAATCAAAGAGAAAAATCACAAAAGCAAACCTTGGAAAATTCAACTAAATTTATGTAACTGAGGAACATTTGCTGAGCTGTTTCAATTTGTGAATGATCATATTTCAACGCACTAACGCTGAAATTTTAGTCTCTTCAAGACATAGAACACCTGAGATTTTCAGTGATACCATAATATTAAATGCAGTTTTCTAAGTATGAATATTTATACCTGAAATATATTTGCTCAGCTGATTAGATGAGACTATCAGAAAATATCCCACGAATTCGGAGGGGAAAGTGCTCTTGTTCTGTTCTGGAATGTGTTTTAAAGTGTTCCTTGTTTGAAAGCACAAAGGAGAATCTGCTCATTGGGTGCTCTCACTTCCTATTATTTATTTCTCTTTTCTTTTCTTTCCCCACTCACCTCTCCTAAGTCTTCACCTTTTTTGGGGTGGTGGTGGTGAACGGTTCAGGAATCGAACCAGGCCTCCCGCGTGAAAGGCGGGCATTCCAAGTCCTCACTTTTGTACCTCTTCCCTTCCTCCCTATCATCATTAAACTTTCCTCCTTATAGCAGATGTATATTTGCAATACATATATGCTATGCAATGTGAAAAGTGGTGAGACCACTCTGCATCCTTGGAAGCAGACAATTTTCAGTACAATGTGGTTTGATTAACAGTACAATTAAGTGAAAGTGAAGCAATTAATTAAACAATTATGAGATAATTTCATTTTATTTTTGCACATTTAATTTTTATATTCACAATGAAATGATAAAAAGTATCTGGTGCTGATAAACTTCACTATTTTCTGGTGCTGATAAACTTCACAACGTATTTTATAATCCCATGATCCTGCTCGTTCTTCTTTATTTCACTGTTTTTTCCTGTTTATTATGTTTCTATAAAGTCCCAAGGTATATCAATTGTATAACTAAATGATAAGAGAAGTCAAAGAAGGAGAAAAAAAATGATGCCCTAATGCATAGTTTTAGGTATAAAAATAATACTAGGGTCCTGAAACCCAGAGAGGCCAGGCTCTCTGAGAACATCAACTAGTTCCATCCCCTATGCCATATTATTGACAACTCTTTCTAACATGAACAAGTTAGAATGCACAGAGCTCAAACCCCCTAAAGATAATAAACAATTATAGCACATTCCAGGCTTCCAAAGAGGAAGACTGACTTCAGTTTCAAAAGGACATACATTAGACACTTGTTGGGTTACATAAGCTTTTCTTTAATATCTTGGGGTTGAAGTGTGGGCTGTTTTGAAATTCCTATAAAATTTAAATTGCTGCAGAATGAAACTAATAGGCTGAATGACATTAACATCTCCTGACATTTTAAGTGTTAGTATAACTGTAATATTCCTTTTTTCCTCATGTATCTATACTGTTCATACGTTTTAGGTATCAACATACTTTACTGTACCATTCTCTACACTGTCCTCTAAAGTGATTTTGTTAATTTGCTCACTGAACATTTGTTCAACATTTTAAAAGTGAACTTTCTTAGCTGTCTTCATGGCAATTTGGGTTTTGATAACTTTTACAGTATTCTCTTTGTAATAATATCTTAGTATCAGGTTAGAGACAGAAAATATTGCAATGATTTTTTTTTTCTTTTTAAAAGATATTTCTTTTTCTAATTAAAAAATATTGGTAGAGAAAAAATAGATAATTAATGCCAGAATTTTTCTTAATAGTACAAATCTTAAAATTATGATAACTTTTATGACTCAAGCAAAAGCATTAATGGTATTGCTGCGATCATATTACTGGATTAATAGGATCTAACATAATCCAGATATCTAACAAACTGTATACTCTGAAGACCTATGAAAAGATATTTACCAAGTGCTGGAAAAGTGAATATAGTCCTCTGGGTGGCATAGGTGAAAGCGCACCATGTTGGGAGTGCAAGATGTGAGTTCACACCCTCATTCTAAAATTCTAAGGATGTGGTCTTTGGGTCACATTCTCTCTATTCGTAAAATTAAACTATTGGTCTAGAGAGGTTGTTTGTATGGTATCTTCTGTCTCTCTAATTTTATGCTTTTATAATTTATTCTAGTTGTTATATTTATATCATACCAAATTAATGATGACACTGCCCTGATAGAAGATATGGTCAGGAAATAACAGCAAGTTTGCGTAGATCAAGTAAGATATATGATTTTATTCTGCATGAGTAAATAAGTATTTGTAAAAAAACATAGCTGAAACTAAATGTTAAGAAGAGGTCTCTTAAGATATATATATATATATATATATATATATATATATATATATATATATATATATATATATATATATATATATATTGTTTTCTCTCTAAAGGGATCATAGTGAAATGTGAGCAATACAATTGCATAATTAAAAATATGTATAAAAATACATTAAATTTAAAGCAATCGTGCAGATGTATTTTGCTTAGGGATAAAACTTTCTTTTCCAGAATTTGTTGCACATCTTTTGCACATAAAAAATTTTCTATATTTCTCAACTTGATAGGAAAATTGAAAGACTCTATTGAAAAGTCTTCAATAGAGTTAGTGCAATATGGTAGAAAAATATATTTGGCTTTGGGAGTAAGGGGACACAAATTCAAGAAGCAGCTGAATCAATAAATAGATGCATGAAAATTGTCAAGTCACATAACTTCTCTGAGCCTCTGTTACCTTATCTATAAAACATGACATTATTATTATTACGCCTACCCTTGCAATATTAAGGGGGGAAAGATACTACAAATATTCATTTGTTCACTCGTATTCATATTTAAAATCTGTTTGTCAATTATGTTTCACAATGCAAATATTAGATGGTGGTAGTAGTAAAAATGCTAATCAAAATGTTACAACAAAAAGTAACAACAAATCTGTGCCTATTTTACAACAAACCTTAAAATATGTAGAATTCTTCTTTTATGTAATTCAAAAAAAGGGGTTACAATTACCTGAATAATTCAAAGGCATATGATATATACATAAGTATTGGCAGGGTCTGGGAGATCATGATATAGATTATCGATATAGAGATGCTCTCTCATGACGATGGCAAGGACACTTGGAGCTGAGGCTAATGTATTTGCTGGGTTGTTCCTTGAAGCTTGTGAAACACTATGTCCTGTAAAAAACAAGGTAACCCTGACAGAGTCCTGAGAAAGTGGGCAAAAGGCTTACAAAAGTGGCCATCTTAGAACGGATTTATTATGTAGAACTAGAGAAACCACCAGCTAGTTCTGTTCTCCAAAGGGTCTAGATAACACTCTCAACTCTCAAACAACTCATGCTGGTTTCAAAAGAGGTACTCTGGTGTCATAAAGAAGTTCGGTGTTGGCTGTCCCCTCTAGCACAAGATAGAGGGTAGCAAATGCTGCTATGAACCTGTGTTTCTTAGTGTCAATATAAACGATAGAGTTCTGTAATCTGGATTCCAAAGCCATGTGTCAGTATTTAAACACCAGACGCAGAAGGGCAAATATATTCAAAACGACTAACAAGGATGGGATAGAAACTGTAGTCCTGTGAACTGCAGGGACTTATGGGATATTTATTTGACCATGGTGTTCCTAAAGGCAAGATAGAAGGGAGGCCAAAAAACATCAAAAGCAGGTGAACTGAAGGCTGATAGATGTGGTGGGCTTTGCTGTGGTTGGTACACATTCTGAGTATGGGTTGTTTTTTGCTTGCCTGTAGGGCACTGACACATATCAGTTTCTGAGTTTACCAAATATCTGATTTATTGTCCATGAGATCCCACATAACATCATTTCAGACCAAGCGGTTGATTTTATGTAAAGGAAGTACAACAAAGGGCACATGACCACAGGTTCCACCCGCCCTAATATATTGAAACATTCAACACTTGTTGAACACTGGTAGGGTACTAGAATGACATCTTAAAGAAACAGCCAAGGGCAACTTTGAGGATGGTTCACTGTAGGGCCAAGGAAGAACAACCATTACATACTATTTTGCTCTTGACAGGCAGAATAAATGAGCCTGTGAATCAAGAGTTAAACGTAAGAGTCACTCCTCTTGCCATCATGCTGCCTGATTTCCTTGGGGAACATATACTTTAGACTCTGCTGAACCAGAATCCTGGTTTTCTGGGAACAGGAATGACGCTTACATTGAGTACACAGTAATGATTCTACTAAACCTAAATTTATGGTTAATCAGTGGTTATTTTTGGTTTCTTGTGCCAATAGAGCACAAGGTACAGAAAAGGAGCTGCTATAACTGACCGGGAAAACTGACCTTGATTAATATGAAGAAACAAGCATGCTGCTCTATAATAGGGCAAGAAAGAATACACATGAAGTTCAGAGGATTCATTGGGGTAGATTGTGGTGTCATGCCTGATCCTAATTCTGAATGGACAGTTTCCACAACCATGGGTTGATAAGACATAATAACCAGATGCTGAGACTCCTCAAGAAGAAGGTGTGGGTTACCGCCTTGGGCTAGCAGCCAAGACCGTTAGAAGATGAGGGGAACCTGGAGGACAGAGGGAAGAAGGAATTCATATCAAATATGACCCTACGACAAACTATAGTATTAGTCACTGTAGATGATTCCACCATTCCATCCTGTTAGTAGAAAAAGATTTTCCTTCCATTCTCTTCCCTTCCTCCCTCCCTTCCTACCTTCCTGAACTTTTATTTATTATTTTAAGAAACAATGGCTGGTCATCACCTTGAGGAATCAAAGAACAGAATCAACTCAAAATGAGGCAAGAGGGAATCTGCCTCGTGCAAAGAACTATATTAGATACTTTAGATGCCACACAGAATTAATCCACCTCTCCAGGAACTTTAATCCACTAGTGGGATAGATATATACGCAAGATATATACTCAGAGGCACATGCTTTATACTGTTTCTTAGAGTTCCTTTAACCACAGTGATAATATCTGGCTTAATAATGTACCATTTTTCCTTGACTTCATTTTCTTCCCGGTCTCACTTATCCACTCTTCTCCTGGGGTTTCTTAGGCAATTTCTGCATAAACTAGTCTCATGGAAGACCTTGCCTCAGGCTTTACATCTGGGTAAACATAAACTAAGACAATGAAGTAGTTTCTTTTTACCAGGAACTCAATATATGTTTAATAACAGAAAGTAAATTAATTTCACCATATTAACAGAATGTGGGAGAAATTCATTTATATCCCATTTCATTATCTCACTAGATGCAGGATAAAACTGACTGAGTACAATTAAACTTTCACTTGTTTTTATAATATACAAAAAATAAACATTTACACAGACATCTACAAACTAAGGTTAAAAGACATCTACGGAATTGAAACTTTCCCTTTAGAATGGGTGTCTTCTATTAAATACTGTAAGTGCTAAAATCAAGAAAAATAAATGGTATAAATATTGCCATTATTTGCAGTTGATATAACTGTGTATGTGGAAAATCCAAAGGAATCTATCAGATCAGTTACTAGAATAAATAAAAGGTTAGCAATTTAGCTGGTAGAAAATTAAGATAAAAAATTAATTGTATTTCTATAAACTAGCAACAAACATAATATAAAACCTTTTCAAATAAAATCAGAAATTATCAAGGACCAAGGATGAAATTAAAAAAAAAGTTGTTTAAGTCCTCTGTGGAGAAAATGTGACACTCAAAAGTCTTTAAAGAGGAGCTAAAGAAATAGAGAATGAGATCAGGTCCATCAATTAAGAGACTTAAAACTGAATTCTCCCAACTTCATCTATAAAATCAGTGCAATCTCAATTAAAATTCCAAAGTTATTGAAGTTCTTATGGTATATGTGTGTGATTTAAGCTAATTAAAAAATCTGTATTCAAAAACAAATGCCCAATCATAGCTAAAACTCTCGAAGAAAAAGATGAAGGCGCTTACTCGACTAGATATCAAGACTTACTGTAAAGCCACTGTAATTAATACAGTATGCTAATTAGTTAAAGAATAGACTAATAAACCAATAAGACAGAATGGGGGCAAAGGAACACATATATGTATACATGATTTTTGATAAGGTTACACTTCAGAGAGAGAAGAAAAATATTGTCTTTAAAAAAAAAATAAGTATTCAGGAAGAACGGGAAAGCAGACTCCTACCTCAATCCATAAACAAAAAGCAGTTTCAGGTGTCTTATAAACCTAGTACAAATAATAAAATTTTGGAAAATAATATTGTAGAATAGCTTCGTGACCTGAGGATAGCAAGAGATTTATTAAACAAAAACAAAGACTCGGTAACCATAAAAAATGATGGCAATTTGATTTTAAGATTTGGCCAATTGTAACCAATTGCAGAATAGATAAGAGACTTAAATCAGTCACTAGAGCAAAGGGGAAATTTAAATTAGCAAGTAAACATGAAAAGATGTTAAATTTCATTGGGGAAATCCTGATCAAAATCACAATATGATAAAACTGTGAACGTACTGGATTGGTTCAGGTTAGACAGATGACAACCAAGAATTAAGGTGGGCACTAGCATTAACTCTCTTACAATCCTTTGGCAAAGTCACTATGAAAAACAATTTGGCATTTTCAATAAAACTGGATACACTCATACTCATAACAGAGAAACTCAGGTGCATATGAACCAGGAGAAATAATATAAAGTATCCACAGCAGCATTAATTATAATTAATTCATAAGAGAAACCATTGAAATAATAACCAATAATAGAATGTGAAAATGAACTGTAGTAAAGTCAAATAATTCAATAATGTACAGCAAGTAAAGTCAATTAATGAACCTGCAGACATGTGGCTGAAGCTTAAAAATATAAAGATGAATGAAAGGAGGCAGATACTAATATATATATTCTAAAGTTCTATTTATATACATTTCAAAAACAGAAAAACTTAACTATACTGCTTAAGGATGCTTACTTAGGTGGTAATCTACAACATCCTGCTACAAATAATTGCCATCGTGTTTAACTATCGGTGGAGAAAAGCAATTGTGCTAGGAAGAAGCATCACCTTTCCTGGTGATATATTATTTACCTATATTGTGGTTACGGTCATGCTTACTTTATAATAATTTATAAATTGAACCATTATGTTTAAATCTCTTTCTATATATAATACATTCTTTTAAAATTTGAAAAGCAAGAATAGTCTTAATAAAAACTTCAGAATTAGTTGAAATCCTTCCTTGAAATTCAAAAATTGATTGCCAAGCTTCTTTTTCAGTTATGCAGCAAAAGCAGTGCAGGAATTGTAGTGAATTATAACATTTGTAAAAGAGAACTGAATCCAACTAAAGTGAATAGACCATGAATTCTTAACAGTCTATAAACCACAAGTACAATTTATATTATGTTGGAGCTCACAAATAAGTAATGTAGCATTAAAAGACACAACTAGATGAATGGGACAGGGATTTGTAAGGTAAAAATAGTTGATATTTCTTCCTAGACAAATAATTTAAATGAGTACTTATTTTAAATGGGTAAATAGAAAGCACATTTCTAATAAGTGACCGTGCTGGTTTGAAATGATGTACGCACCCTAGAAAAGCCATGTTTTAATCCTAATCCCATTTTGTAAAGGTAGCCATTTCGTTTAATCCCTATCCATCATTGTATGCTTGAAACTGTAATTAGATCATCTCCCTGGAGATCTGATGTAATCAAGAGTGGTTGTTAAACAGGATTAGGTGACTTCATGTCTCCACCCATTCGGGTGGGTCTTGATTAGCTTCTGAAGTCCTATAAAAGAGGAAACATTTTGGAGAATGAGAGAGTCAGGAACAGCAGAGCAGAACAACACAGCCATGAGAAGCAGAGTCCGCCAGCCAGCGGCCTTTGGAGATGAAGAAGGAAAATGCCTCCCAGGGAGCTTCATGAAACAGAAAGCCAGGAGAAGAAGCTAGCAGATGACATTGTGTTCACCATGTGCCCTTCCACTTGAGAGAGAAACCCTGAACTTCATCGGCCTTCTTGAACCAAGGTATCTTTCCCTGAATGCCTTTGATTGGACATTTCTATAGACTTGTTGTAATTGGGACATTTTCTTGGCCTTACAACTGTAAACTAGCAACTTATTAAATCCCCCTTTTTAAAAGCCATTACGTTTCTGGTATATTGCATTCTGGCAGCTAACAAACTAGAACAGCAACCAAATAGGTTGTTAGTATGCCTGCTACAATTTTCCTCCATGTAATCTTCTTGCACCTGGGAAAAGCATTTTCTACCGTTGCCCTGTTGCACTAATGAGCAGACAGATATCTTACTGGGTCCTGTATCAATTATAAATTTCAAATGTTCTTTGCATTGACACTCCTTTTAAATCAACTCTGAAGAGTATTCTAAGTAAGTGCTGAAATTTTAAAAGTAGATAGATAACCAACATCAAAACTTTTTCTCTGTTTATCAAAATAACTCATTTACCTGTGTTTATAATTGTGAAGTAAATCAAATATGTAGGTTTAGATACTGACACATATTATAACTTTTCTATTTCTATGTTGATGAATTTCAGTGAAGAGCTTTAGTTTTCTGAAAATTTTAGTCCACTGAGTCTTGTTTATCTTAGTATATTTAGGAGCCAAACATTGAGCCTGATAGTGAGGATTCTAATATCAATATGGCACAACCCCTGCTTTTGAGAAATGTGGACAAATAGATAACTCAAATACACTTTATCAAAGTATCAAAAAGTTGTGCATAGTGTAATACAGGCCTATGAGTAGGGAATACTTACTGCATAGAAAATTTCAGTAAAGGTTTTCTGAAAGAGGTGATATCTGACTAGTATCTTCATGGATGAGTTATCCAAGAAAAGAATGAAGAAAGAAAATATTCAAGGCAGGGGATATGAGTAGAGGGAAAGAGACGTGTTGATTCAGAGAAACACATGTTAAAAATTAAAAGCAGGGCGGCTGCTGTGGCTCAGCAGGCAGAGCTCCGACCTGCCGTGCTGGAGGTCTGGAGTTCGATCCCTGGTGCCTCCTGCCCATATGCAAATTAAAATAAATAAATAAATAAATAAATAAAAATTAAAAGCAGTTAGTAGTAATACAGCTAATGTACTGCAGATAGGATTCCTGGAGGTAAAGTCATAAGAGCAATAGCAGGTGGTTGGAGTATGCCTTGTTTGCTGCATTGAAGAACATGAACTATCTCCTGTGGTTGAACTATGTTCTTTCGATATCATTTCAGTAGTTACACTGAGAATACATTTGAGGCATCAAGACTAGGGACAGGATGACCAGTATAGAGGTTGCAACAATGGTTCAAAAGAGAAATGATGAGAGCCTGACCATGAGACATTATCAAGACTGGCGATCTGTTGGATGTGAGGAGGGAGCAGAAGACTGAGATGGCTCCCCAGACTTTGCCTCGGAGGATGTTTCTGGAGAAGGAATCCTTTCAGGGGAAAGTAAAAATAAGAGTTCAGCCCTTAAACATGTTGAATTTAAGGTGCCTGTAGCTCAAAGGGGCTGAAAGGCAAAAGTTAAAAAAAAGTAGAATTGGTTAGAAATAAAGCTGTGGGAAACATCAACATCTAAATACAATTAAAGCTGTGGGTATGAGAAGTGCAGAAATGGAAGAGAAACATGGAAGATGCTTCCAAAATTCAAAGTTTAAAGAGCAGTCCAGTAAAGGGAAGCAGAAAGAATCAGGCATGCTTAAACATGAAAACCAGAAACAAAGAGGTAGTAGAGTCTCAAGAAGGAGACAGCGATACATTTCAAATTGAACAGAGAAGTTATTAAGATAATCATGACAATGAATAATAAAGTGGTCATTGGCAACCATAGGGCTGGTGTGAGGAGCATATCATTCATTGTATGTTTGGGATTGTACAGCCGTGAAAAATACATACACACAAATGCATGCACATACACGAATGTACACATACACACAAGTATTTGTCATAACAGCTGATAGACAAAAGCTGCTGAAAGAGTAGACTCCAAATAAATCCTTGTAAAAAGGCATCCATAAAATTACCTAATCCATTATGGATTGCTAGTTTAATAGCTGAAATATAGCTAAGTTTCAAAAATAGTCACAATTAATAGATAAATCTCTGTCATAAAATGTTTAGGTACCAGCATTAAAGCAGATGTCACCAATTTTTCAAATTATGGCAGTTTTACTCCTTTCCCAGGCTGAGTAGTGTGGTTGCATTATATAGTTTGACTTGACAAAAGAACTCATAAAATTCTCCACTTACGGCCCACTAAATACGTGTAGGTGCTGTTGAATGTCATGCTGAGCTACAAAAAATAAATAAAACGTGATAAAGCTCCTCACTTTCATTTCAGTTTTAGGACCCCACAAAGGGAGAAGACGACTATATTAATCAGAGACAGACCCCCGACATTCAGGTTTATTTTAATATTAAATTGTTTAGTTGAAGGAAACATCAATTTCTTTTTGAAATGACTACCCTTCTAAACACTGATGTTTACTAACGATTTTAAAACTGCTTTAAGGGTTTTAAACTGAATTACTACCACTTCATCTCAGCTAAGATTTAGCATGCAGCGCTCGCATTGGTAATACACTTATGATTCAGGTTAAACAAATTCAGCCTCTTTTGTTTTAGAACTCCAAGAATATTTTGTTGACTCAGAGCTCTATTTTTGTCACCTAGTACTCAAAGAAATCGGCTCAGCATAAGAATTTCTACTAAGTGTTAATTGGAAGGCAGCTGGGAAGCAGCTCACTCTCTATTGCTTGTGTACATTGCTGAGAGCCCTGTTTAAACTCAAATGTGTTGTTCTCAAGAATGTTTTCTCTGATGCATTTGTGCATGCATGTATGCCCAGGGTTATTCTGAAGAACAGAAGTGAAGAATTTGATCCTAACCTGGAGAATTCAGACTCCTAAAAAATTCCTGAACCAGATGCCATGATGGTTAGACGCCTCAGATACAAGGTTAGTGGCTTCCTCCCTCCACCTTCGTCCCTTTAACTGTGACGCCCTCAAACACTGACAGGCAGAGATCTGCTGAGGCCGTGTTGTCCCAAGCTTGCTGGAAAGACTACCTTGTTCCCTTTATGCTCAACGCTATAAGCAAGTATAAAGTTCTCTTTGTGACTCTGCATCTTAAACAGTGTTTAGTGAAATAGATATTCCTTTGTCATCCCCTCACGCCCCAGCCCACACTCAGGTATGAGACATGGGACATTATCTGAGAACACAAATGAAAATGACAGCCATTCATGCTTCCATGGTCTCTGAAGACCAAGACGTTTATAATAGGACAAAACTCATCTGAATAACTCTTAGCACTTTAAGAGGAATTATTTATCAGAAGACTGCTCAATTTCATGCATAAAGAGGATCTAATACACCCACCCAAGGAGTTTACCAAATGTGATTACACAGCATAATCCAGCAATAGGCACAGCTTTACTCTATTTATCCTATTTAACAAGATTAAATAAACTAAATAAATGTTTATTTTTGGTTTTTGTTTGGTTTTGTTTTCTGATGCATATACTCTCCTCCCCAACCCCTCCCATCACACGCACACACACAGCGTTTCTGGTTATTTGTTTCTGTCTTTCAAATATTGGTTGGTGTTCTAAAATAAGTAAAACATTTCACTGGGTTTATATGAAGTGACTTGCTATGCTCGTAATAAGTGAAAAGTAAGAAAGGTAGCCTTTATTGGAGAACTATTGTCTTTGAGATAGTATACAGGATGATTTTTTAATGAATTATATTTGATTTCCAGACTCTCGGTTCTACATTAAAGGATCAGGGGCTCAGAGAGATAAAGGAACTTGTCCACGTTCACACAGATGGTCAAGCAAGAGTGTGAGGTGAATTTTGACTCCCAAGTACCATCTAAATAAGCTTATGTTATGTCCCTAAGCAGCCCTATTTCATTCTTATACCTTATACTGTCAACTAATTATACATACACTGCATTCAAAGTATATGAATGAACAGTGAGAGGACACACACACACACGCGCACACACACACATGAAGAAAATAAAATAAAAAGAATCCCTCACTTTAAACATATGTTGGATTTAGTTTCTCAGATTTAACCTTTCCTTTTCATCCCCTCTTCCTTCTCCTCTTCCACCAGCTTCCTCCTATTTCACAATCATTGACCCCTCTTCTCTGCCACCAGTCTTTGCACCTTCCTCTACTCTATTACCACCTCCAAGACTGATGAAAATGAATTGGCTTTCTATTTTGTATTCATTTAAGACACCTTGAAATATAATTTAATGGGGATACAGACAAATAAATTGAAGAACCAAAGAGGTAGGGAGGGACATGACTATTCAGGAGAAGATATTTTTACTTGTTCAAGTGTATCTTTGATAACTATGGATATGTTTGTATGTCAAGATTTACAATGGTAATTATGGATAGGAAAAGACAAGATAGACAAAGTTGCAATCTATAATTTAATTATACTTATAACTATGTCAATTGTATTTTTAAATGGTGATTCACAAAAGTTAGCATGAATCGAAATCAACTATATTGCTTGTTAAATCACAGATTTCTGGTCTCTGCCCCTAGGGTCTTGAATTCAGCAAGTGTGGGGTTGAGTCTGGGAAAAGCTCGCAGTTGGGGCTGAGGTTGATGTCAAGGTTCAGCACTGGGAGTTTACATATGAGCAAATCACAGGCTTAGTTTACATATGAACAAATTATAGGCTTAGTTGACATATGAGCAAATCACAGGCAATATGGTCACGGGACAATCTATAGAATTGTGGTCAAAACCACACATATGAAAGACATTCAATTACACAGTGTGAAAAACATTTTACACAGTTCCTGGCATTTAGTAATATTTTTTTAAAATGATGGAACATTATAATTCATTACTTATTATAATTGTCAGTCTATCCAAAATTCCCCTTCAATTCCAGCTCGACATAGTCTATATGGATTTGTTTTAAGATAAATAAAAATGAAAAAAATTCAGGACTGTAGACAGGAACTCTATTTTAATAATCAAAAATATTTTTCATAATCAAAAATAGTTTTCATTTTCTTTGAACTTCTGAAATATTCTACAAATATCCACATATATGTGTAATGTTATATGTATATCTATTGTATCTATTTATTTGTATATTTTGGCTATTTGCTATGAATTTCTGAAATATTCTACAAATATCCATATATAGATATGTATGTGTAATGCTACATGTATATCTATTACATCTATTTGTTTGTGTATTTACATATTTGTTATGACCAAAGACCCATCTTAAGATAATGCTCATAAAAAGAAAAATGTTATTTACAAATTAACTGACTAAGATTTTGTTTGCAGTAATACTGTGAAAGAGAATAATTTAAAAACTTAAATAAAATTTTATACTTTCTTAAGAGCTGTTATTCCATAAAAATGTTATCTGAAGCTGGCACAAGGTTGGGAAATGCAAGTACACGACTCATAACTCAGAAAATTCATTAATGATAGCTAGCATTTAACTCAAAACATTTACAAAGATTAGCCAATATAATACTGCTGGTGAAGGTGCTTTATAAAGTATAAAATGCTACAAAATAATGATAATAGCTAATAAAAATCAAGTGCATATTACTATATATATATATCTCCTATTATATATCTATAGCTAGTAAAAAATCAAGTGCATATTACTTCTAATCACTACATGTACAGAATTCTGTTACTATCCCATTTTGTAGATAAAGAAGTCCAGGCCCAGAGGGTCTAAATAACTCACTCAAAATCAGTTAAGTCATTCTAGTAAGTCAGATGGAGTCACTCTGACTCCAGAGCCTATGTTTTAAGCTACTCATTATGTTCTGCATGTTGCTGGGGCACTGGGTCAGGAATTATGGAACCCTTAGATGGTGTGTAGGCATGAAAAGTGACCAGTGAGTGGTGGTCTCATCAGCATACTGAAGGAGTTTTAGAGGTGAGGGCTGGTAGGTGATGTGAGAAGCCTGAGGTGTGGTAAGACCAGAAATCTGGTACCTATAAAGAGATACAGGAAAAGCAGGCTGAAGAAAGTGAGGACGGAGAGCTGGCCACAGCTCCAGGCGACAGCTTTACAGTGAAACTAAAGGTGAATGGCCCTTCAGAGAAGTCATGCAATGCTCTACTGTTGTAGATTCCACAGAGTAGCAAAGTAAATGCTTGGTCCTTTGGCAAAGCTGTGACGGTACTAAGGTCAGGGTTGCTGGAATTTAATTAGAGAAGGAAAGCCCTGGTGGCACAATATCCTAGGCTGCTCTCCTGGAAGAATGCACACCCCTGGGGACCATCTGAGAATTCCACAGTAGCTGATGTGAAGTTCACATCTAAAACCCATTCCTAAGATTTATGAACTATTGGAATGCTTGTGGTCCATGGTCAGGATGTGTTTACAGGGATATACAGATCTTCTGAATTACATCTCCTGTGAAATAGTATGAATGATACTAAAAGAAACCCTACACTGACACCTCAAGGGATCATTGAGACAATATCAAATCTTTGTATAAGTTGCGATTTCATTAGCCCTTCCTAGCCTTCCCTCTCTGAACTCAATATTGTTTTCAATAAATTTTTCAGAACTTCTGTAAACAAATTTCCATTATTTTCAGAGTATAGACTTCTCCTCAGATTTTCTTCTTCAGTTCAGTTCTGCCTTGTACCATATCTCTTTTCCTGGTTTCTACCTTTCCTTTTCCCCCCTTCTCCTCAACCAAGAATCTCACTAATATATATATATATATGTCAGAGTACTGCAGATGTTACACTTTTCCCATGAACTCATACTTCACCACCTCAGACCAGGTATTTCTTCTCATTCCTTTGAGTAAGTAATCCATATCCTTCATTTAACAATTGACCTAGGAGGATTATTTTATTGTGTTTTCTAGGTTTTATTTCATATACATCATTTCTGCCCAACTATATCCTAAGTGCTTTGAGAATACAGAAAAGATTTTCTATGTGGTAAACTATTCCCTGGTATAGTAAATTCTGCACTAAATAATTTCTCGTTGGTACCTTATTTTTTTATGCTGGGGACATTTTTGTGCTGTGCAAAATATATACATACTGCTTCAGAAGCAGTCCTTACATAATGGAAATCAAGGCCAGTGTGAAAGAGATTCAGGAAAAGCAGGCTAAAGAAAGTGGGGCTGGAGAGCTCAGCTACCTTAAACAGTGAATATAAAGTTACTCCAGCATTTGTATTAGTTAGTTTTTGTTGTTGTTGTTTTGTTTTAATAGGAATTGGCTCACATAGCTGTGGAGATGGGCAAGCCCAAATTGTGTAGTAGTAATTCTACTGACCTTTAGGCAATAAAATGCTTTCATAAAACTAAAATGATTTTGGAAGTAGAAAGAAGAGGAAACCTGGCTGCATCAAACTGATTCTGCACAGTTCCAGAGAAGTTGTAACGTTCACAGAATGGAATTTGGACAAGTCATTATGGTCTCCTATTGCTACATAATGATAATTATATATAATACATTAATTTCTCTAAATTAGTGTAGAGCAGACTGCAAGCTGGGAACTCCACTGAAGGTTTTCCATGAATTCCCCATGAGAAGCTGGCTGGCTGATGGAGATATAGAAATTCCCCTTTTGGACTGCTGAAATTGTCACTTCCATATTTAAGGTATTCAACTGATTGGATGGGACTTCTCTCATTGCTGGCAATCTCCTCAGTTGATTGAAGATGTAATCAGCCATAGAGACAATCAACTTACTGATGATTTAAATCCACAAAATATCCTCCCAGTAACAATCAGGCCAGTGCTTGCCTTGCCAAACAACTGGACACCATAACCAGGCCAATTGGGCATATGAACTTAACTATCACAGCATTAGAATCCAAATATTGGATTATTTATATTAAGCTGTCATTAGAACATAAAAACAAAGCCAGTAACAAATTTGTATAATAATTAGCCACATATAACTTGGTTTTAAGTGTGTTTTAATAGCTTTTTATGATAATTAAAATTAAATTTTATAAGTGGAGCATAAGTCATTTAGAGAAATCAATGTATTATATATAATTATCATTATGTAGCAATAGGATACCATAATGACTTGTCCAAATTTCATTCTGTGAATGTTCCAACTTCTCTGGAACTGTGCAGAATCAGTTTGATGCAGCCAGGTTTCCTCTTCTTTCTACTTTCAACATCATTTTAGTTTTATGAAAACATTTTATTGCCTAAAGATCAGTAGAATTACTATTTTATCAAGTTTTAGTACTAAGGCCCATATTTCAATTTTTAATGCTAAGATAAATTGTTGAGACCATTTCTCATCAAATTTAAGAAGTAGGAGACTAAAGAAGCTTCATGCTATAATTTCAACAAAGACAAAGAATCACCAGGAAAAGCAGCAAGAAATGAGTTAGGAAAAATGAGAAAACAAAAACAAAAAAAAACCTTAATCATTTTGTTGCTGTCTACTTATGTTTTTAGTCATGTGTTCCAAATGGGCTCTAACTCTCCAATGTTAAATATACTAAGCAAAATGGAAAAAATAATTCAGAATTACTTCAATATCTGTTTATTTAAATATTTGATAGGATGACCTAATTCACTTTCTACTTTTCATTAACATGGCATCTTAGAGTGATAATTGTATATAATGTAATTTAATTATCACTATGATTAACATATTATATTAGTTCAAACCTCATGTGTCTGGGCTATTTCACTAGTCCTCTAATTCAGTTTTCTGAGTTTAGGACTTTCTATCCTAACTTACTTAATAAATTATAAAACACAAATCTTATGATACCATAGCTTAGCTTCAGACCCCTCAGAGGGTTCCTCCAGCACTTTTTATAATACGGTGTAGAGAAATATCCATGATGTGGCATGTCTTATTTCTAGTAATTATGACATATCACACTCTCTAATTCCCCTGTGCCCTTACTCAGCAATTGCCTTTCCCAAGACTGTTCCCTACCCCTCCCAACTTCCTTCTCACAAGTAGTCATCCTTCACGAGTCAAATCTAGCACAGTCCCCTTTTCTATGCTTCCTGCACATGCTCTTTTTATAGCTGTTATCACCCCATTTGCTTGGCGTGGCAGAAATTGCCTGTGCCCATGCCTCAGAGCATCCCACGTGCTCTGGCCAACTTCCAGCTGAGAGCATGTGCAGTGTGACAGAGTGTCCTTCCATCAGAATGGCAGAGGGTTGGCTGCTTGCTTGTGTGGGGAGCAGGAAGTGCCCAAAATTTGCTTCCACAACATCTGCAACCAAGGACTCTCAGGAGTCAGCGTATGGATTTTTCCAATTCCATCACTTCTCAGAGTAATAATTCCCAGACAGAAATTTTGTATTGTTTCCTAGAGTTTTTCCTCAAGATTAAGTTCCAGTCCATGTGAGAGTTGCCTTAATAACAGTCCTAGTACTGACTGCCCTCCTTTCTCTGCATCACTTCCTCAATTCCCTATTAGTGTTATCTGAACTTCTCAAAAAACTTATTGTACCTGATTTTCTTTTGGAAAAGTCTTAAGTAAGGTGTTTGGCATCAGGGGCATGTGGGAAGAGTGGATCCTTAAGATGAGATTCTGGAGTTGAATTACTTGCTGGTCAGTCTGCATCAAGACCCTTTTGACTCCCCCTGGCTTGTTATAACTGCAAAATTACCCATCCTCTTTCTTGTGATGAATTGAGATGGAATGTGATCTCTCCAGGATCTGAGAGAAATAGGGTCTATGATAATTATATTGTGCAGTTGGTTACTTCTAAATATTGCAGCCAGTGGGAAGACTGGACTGAAAACCAGGACCTGTGTTTGATTGTAAGAGTTACAGAATTGTACAAAAGGCTTACTTCAAAGCACCAGCAAGCCTCTGTGGTGGTTGAGCTTGCTGGTGCTCATTTCAATGAAACGGTAAATACCTTCATTAATCATCTTGATTTGCTGAAACTCCCATTTTACCCGGCAACCACAAAGAAGAAAGAGGACAACTGAGGCAGGCTGTCATGCCAAAGATCCCGTGCGGTACTGATAGAGACCTCTGCCCCTGCTAGAAAAGAGGGGCTGTAATAAAACTGGTCAAACTGATGCCAGCAAGTCTGCTAATCTTCACCAGATAGCCACAAACCTTGCATAAATGATCCTGCTTGTGTGAGTTGCTAATTAACAGATTATGACCTAAAGACAACTTGCTCCAGACAACTCACACCTCCTTCCTGGTTTACACAGCTCATGCTTCCCTTCAAACTCACATCTCCCTCGCCGCTGTCCATCCCCCCCACCCCCCACATTCCCCCTTTATAAATTGCCTCCCTGAATCCAGTCCTTCTGTGCAACAATTTCTTTCCGGTGCAGTTCCAGCATGCATGCTACTTTAGCTCATTAAACTTCTTCTATACTTTGGTTTTCAGAATCTGCACATTCTGTTTTCAGTATTGCGTCTCCTATGCAGATGTCAGGGCCCTAAGAAGGGAGGAATGAGACTCTGAAACCTGAACCTGGGACACCTGAGTGGCTTACTCCTTGCTAAAGGTGTATTCTTTCCTTTCCTGGAGACCACATTTAAGTATCCCCCAAATTTACATGACTTTCGAAAATTTGCCTTGTGGCTTCTAGACAATTAAGTACATTCAAGTCCCTGAATGGCCCAACTGGGGAAGTACATTCTCTGCTTTAATAATAAAAGAATTGTTTATCAAAAGAACTGCAGAAACTAGTTGACATGTTCAAGCAAGAATCAGAAGAACATGACTAGAAATGAATTTTGAGTACGCTGGACAAAGAAAAGTGTCCTCATACAAAGTATAAGGAACACAATTGATTATAAAGATGTGTTTTCACAATCACATGAATCACAAGTAAATATATTTATTATGAGCTAGGAATTTCCAAATCCATGCCAAATTGTGTAATCATATATTTCTCTAAAATATTTTATTTTATTCCAGAAAATGAAAATATATTAAATAAGAATTAGCCCAAACTAATCATTTTTTAAATTATAAAAAGATCATACAATATAAATCTATGATCTTTGTAAAGTTAAATCCAAATATATGAGATATGTTTTATAGATTGATATCTGGAAGTGTATCTAGCAAAGTGATCAAGAGTAAATGTAAATTACTACCATTTTGCCTGACACCCAAGTGATTTTACTGCTTCAAATAATTCTGATATTCCTCATTTATCGGATTTCATTCATTTCATTATCTGAATCGCTTATCAAAATGAAAACATAAGAAACTTATGTACATTTAAAAATACATATAAATAAAACAAAAAATAAAAAAGCAAAAATAAATGAAAATACATGTAAATATTCCACTTACTTTTACTTGACCTACAAAGGCATTGACTTCTTCCTCCACAACCGACAGATTTCTAGGCAGATAGGGATCAAACACTGGAGCATTGTCATTGACATCTGTCACTACCACATTTACTGTAGCAGTTGAAGTCTAAAAGAAAAAAGGACCAAATGTGAGAAGAGCTAGCATTTTTGTTTTAAAGTTAGTTGCATAGTGATTCTGGCATCTGTCTATCTGAAAAGTGTCTCATTACGATTCCTAGTCCTTAGATTAACAAAAAAGAAGAAAAACAAGAACCAGAGGCTTGCGACATTAAAACAACTCAAACACAGATGGAAGTACCAAATGATGATATAAAAGGGCAAACATCTTTTTGAAAATGTCAAGTATTTCCCTGGAGCTTAATTTCAGAAACTGATTTTACCTTCATCTTGTTCACAGTTTTTGGGTGGCAAGCATTTATTTATACACACATGTACCTCTTTTCCTAGAAATATTCTCGGGTTTTTTTTGGTAGTATTTACTAGTTATATTTTTCACCACTTAAAAATAAAACTAGCACCTTTTAAAGTAATATGGCACATCAAATGGTCATTTTCAGATAAACTAATGTTACCATGAAATACTCTGTGAGTAATTAAATTTCCTAAGTTCACATCTAAATGAGGAGTTGGAAGGACTACACACCAGTCTTTAAATGTTCACCTTAAAGACAAGCAGCCTAGGAAATGGTCATCAGATAAGCCTATGAGTAATGTGCGATTCTTGGTTAAAAGGTAAATTCTTGGCCTGCGGCATCCAGAGAATATTATGTAGGTCAATGAATTTTGCACAATCCAGGACATCTTCATATGTGACGCAGTCTGGAAACTGCTCTCTCTGATCAAACGCTGAGTAGAGTACCTGGCCTCCATCTGGTATATTAATAACATGAGGCAGATCACAGAAGGCTGAAAGCAAAGTCAGAGAAAGAAAGAACCCTACTCAGGAAAATAAAAATCCAGTATGATTCCGTAAAATATTTATTAACATCTATTGGAGATTGAATCATGTCCCCACAGAAGGCATGCTTAGGTCTCAACCCCTTGTCCTGTGGATTTGAGCCCATTTGTAAATAGGACCATCGAAGATTTTATTCGTTAAATCGTGCTCAATCTGAAAGAGGGTGGGCCTTAATCTAATATGGCTGAGTCCTTATAAGCAAAGTAAATTGGACACAGGAGAAGCCATGGGAAGCAGCCAGAAGCTGGAAGGCAATGGAATCCAGAAGAGAAAGGAGAAGATGCCATCACATGTGTTGCCATATAATGGAAAATCCAAGGAACCCCAAAGATTGCCGGCTGGCCAGAAGATACCAACACCAGGAGCAAGCAAGCATTCTAGCCTCTGAAACAGGAGGCAATAAATTCCTTCTGCTAAGCCAACTCATCATATAGTATTTGTTACAGCAAATAGAAACAAAAACAATATGTAATTTTTAAAAAAGGGAGGAAAGAACAAGATGAAAGCTGTGGAGAGAGAAATATCCAGCTAGTGTTTTAAAAATATAAACACACCTTCTATTAATTTATAAGTGATGTAGGATGAGAAGCTGAAGAGCTGAACACAAAGAAGTGGCCAAGAGTGAGTAAATCTGAAAAGAGTTTACGTGGTCATCAAAAATTGGATATCCTAGGTACTAAGGAGAAGAGGGAATATCACGCTTTCAATTAGACCCACTGAAGTGCTGCTACACCCATAGACACAGACAAAAATGCAGCAATAAAACTGATTGGATTAAGATGATCTGTCCCTATTTTGTAACAGAATCAAGAGTAAATCCTCTTTTGAGTAATATAACTTTATCCCAAGCCTCTATAATTTTTCATACATAATGTCCAGTAGTCATTAAAAACTACCAGGCATAGCAGAGCCTTCTGGAGTATAGGTAATGGCTTGCTTTTTCATCTGGGTACTGATTACATCAGTTTATTTATCCTATGAAAAGTCATACAGCTATCCACATAACCTATATGGAATAATTCAATACAATTTTTTTAAAAGAAATGTGCAAAGATGGTCACAGCAGGGTTATATACCCAAATCCTGGAAACAACCCAAATGTCCATCAATAGTAGAATGAATATATAGATTCTGATTTTTATTGTATACAATGGAATAAAGCACATTAGTGAGGATAGACAGACTATTGCTGCAGGTAATGAGATGAATTTCATAAATATAAGGTTGAATGAAGGAAATCAGACATAAAAATGCATACCAAATGGTCCATTTATATAAAGTTCAAAAACAGATACAATTTTTTCATGAGAAAAATATCAGGACAGGGGTCAACTCTGGGGGAGGAGGTAGAGTAGAGATTTAGGAGCTCATAAGGCTGGGTTAATAAAGCATTGATCAGTTTCTGTTTCTTGTAGATAGCAGGTATATAGGTATGTTCACTAAGTGAAAAACCATTGAACTGTATAATTAAAGCTTTTTACACTCCTCTGTGTGCATGTTGAGTTTCCATGAAAACATTTAATTTAAAACATGCATGCACACAAACATATGTATGCATAGGTATATGTAAATTTGTATAACAAACTCAAATGTTATCAGGTTAGATGGGATATAGATAATTTTATTTTCTACTTGTATGTTTTAAAAATTTAGACTGTAGTTAAAAAGTCTACATTGCTTTTACTACTACATAGAAAGTTTGGTAAATGTTATTTCTTCAGAAGTTGTATTAAAGTTGAAACCAGTAAAGATGTATTTTTATAGTTGCAGTACTTGCCAGTTTGCCTGAGGGTAAACAAGACATCAAAATTGATTGCCGGGAGCCCCAAATCCAAAAGTAGTCACATTTCAGTTTGTCGGCTTTTCTTCAAACTGCCTGAGCCCCTTTATATCAATATTGCTGTCAACCTACTATACTGTATTTCTCATCACAGCCTTTAAAATTTCCATTCTGGACACTGTGGAATGGGATATGGTCAAACAATTCTGGGTCCTCAGTCAAAGACTATGCCTGTAACTTGGAAATGTGCAGCAGAATTGGATCACTAAGTAACCGAAGAAGATGCAAAGCAAGTACACTATTTTTGTGTCAATAGTGGTTGATATTTATGGATCGTCTAGACATGTTTCTCAATGTCTTAGTGAATTTTATCTGACACAAACAGTGAGCATGTCTCTGGTAGAAATGCAAAGTCATTAACATGCATAGATTAATTTCTGTTCTAATAGCTCAGAGCCATTTGCCAAATAACATGATCATATACATTTTTTTACAGGTTGGTTCAGAGGGATGGCACCAATGTGCTGCAATACTGATCTATGCTCTGCAGAATGTTTGCGTTTCTTACCAAAGACATATTGTTTAAGTTTAAACACTATGAAATCAACAGATTATCAGGAATTACATTAATTTGGTCATGAACAGGATATTTATGCCAACTGATGTATTTTCATACCAATTATTATTATTTTTTGTATGTTGTATGGCCAGGGTCACTTTTCATTCTTTTTCAATGTGAGTATTCCATTATTGCAGCACAGTTTGTTGAGTTTTTTTGTCTCTTGTTTGTATGTTTTGGGGAAGTGCATGGACTGGGAAATGAACTCAGGTCTCCCACATGGCAAGTGAGAATTCTACCACTGAAACACCCTTGCATCCCCCCCTCAGCAATTTCCATAGAAATTCAAAAAAGATGTAAGCTATCAAGCCAATAAATCTAACAAAAGCTACCAATTCCTCTGCTTGGCTTGCATTGTTATTCTTGAATATCTTTAAAAAGTTAATAAAATACATTATTTTAATAAAATAATAATAATAAAATATTAGTCAAAAGGAATTTCAAGAAATGATTTCACTGCATATTTGGGAGATAGATGCAAAACTACACTAGTATCTTTCAAAATAGTCAACTATAAAGGCACAACTATAAAGATAAAAGACTGCCTGGTTTGCTTAAATTTTATGTTTGTTACAAATTTAATTCAACCTGTACTACCAGAGGCCCTTGAATCAAATTAAAAGTTTTTAAAACTTAATTCCTGTGTTGCTGTTTTAATTTCTGGTAACTATAAGCCAGCTATCAGACTATATTAGATTAATACCTGAACAATTCAAATCCAGATATTCATAGCACTTGGAATATGACGGACTGTCTAGAAGCTTAAGCTATTAGAATTGACTCAGCCCCATCTGAGGCAGAGCAGACCCACTTCTACCAAACTTGAAGGGTTTTTTCACTATATGGATTGACATGAGATTTTCTTTCGCTTAACATATAGTCTGTGTGTATAAGAATGTAATTCAATCCTCTTAAAGGAGGAAGTTAATCTATTAATTTTCAAAATGCTTCCTATGGTGGTTCTCAAATTTTAGTACTGATGAGAAACTCTGTTACAGCTTGTTAATGTTGACCATTGGGCTCCGTTCTGAAACATGCTGATTCAGTAGGTCTAATGGGTAGCCCAGAAATCTTCATTTTAATTGATTACTAAATTGATTCTGATGTAAGTAGTTCACAGACCATTCTTTGAGGAATATGTATGCTGGAAAGTTATGAGAACCATCTGTTAGAATAAGATTTGTGGGCAATTAAGCAATCTAAAAAGTAACAAATCTCAGTTCATTATATATTCAATATAAAAATCTGATATATTAGAAATAATTTTACTAAAATTATGTGACACTGAAAAAATTACCGTTATCATTACCAACTTCTTCTTTTGTGAATTGAAATGAAAATAGAGTTAAGGTTATTTTCACTGTGGTTCCAGGCATATAAGGTAAGGGTATATATATTTTTACATCAAGGCAATATAATTCACTACATTGGCAAAAACACCCCCAGTGGGAAAGTGGTGATACAGTGGGTAGATTTAACGGGCTTTGATTTTCTTATACTCTACATATTAAGCAATTAATGCTTTATACTGAATACTTAGAAATAATAGTAATATTTCTATCTATCCATGAATCAAGTGATCAACTTACCAATCCAATGATTTACTGATATATCCATCAATTAAGGCTTTACTCTTTTGAGAGATTACATTGTAAATTTCATTGTACATAGGTGTAGTGTATTTTTTAAGACACGATTCAACAATCAATAGATCACTTTAAAGGAATATACTTTATTGGTTACATTCTCAAAAGTCATTTCAATCAAACTGAGAAGTTTTCACATTACTAGAGAAAATTATATCTATTCAGGAGGACTTTCTTTTATTGTGTAAATTTTTGAAGAAGAAAATTAGAATTATTACTTCTAATAAATTACTATACCAAAGTATTTTTCTGTTTTGAAAATTTATAGCTACCAACAGATGTCCAGTTTAAGATCTAAAGGCAAATTTCTGTATTTTGTAATTTGGTAATTTCTTTCACATTTCACACAATAAGGGAGAAAAAGATTTTTCTCCTATAGATGAGCTAGGACCTTTCTGCCTTCTTACTAATGATTATGCTTTTAGTAAACAGTTTGACAATGGGAATGATATTTTACAAAATTTCTATTTATAACAATAAAGTGGTGGTCTATGTAGTTATGATATTTAATTTTATCAGCTATCTAAATAATTGTATATTGTTTGGAAAGTTGATAAAGGTGAAGATTGAAAAAAAGTCTCAATCTCAGTGCCCAGAGAAAATTATTATTGATAGTGTGGTGTATAGTACAGAAGATTTTTCTGTATGGTAGCAGAAAAGCTTCTGCACTAAAATAGCCAATAACTGTAATAACTTAATAATAACGTGACTAATTAAAGAGATATTTTTTGTCTCCTTGTCTTTCATAGGTTTTTTTAGATATTGTCTACATAGGTAAATAAATACATTTGTTCAGCTATATCAATACATTATTTCATAATAACCATTGCTTATTATGAAAAATTAACATTGATTATAATATTGTTGGCTTAACAGTAAGCTTACTAGGATCTTGTTATAGGTGCATTATATTTTAAAGTCTACAAAGTTCAATATAATATAGGGGCATCACATTGTTTTCTTCTTGATATAGCAGAATTTTTTAAATAAAATGATTCCTGACCTATTTCATACACAAACACAAAATTTAAAATTTATATTCTGCTATTAATTGAATAAATGCATAATTAAATCAAGTTACATACATAAACTACTAATATATAGATGATTAGTGTATATGATTAGTATATATATATACTAATAAAAATATGTGTGTGTATATATATATATATATATATATATATACACATTTTTTTTTTTGGCATGGGCAGGCTCTGAGAATCGAACCCGGGTTTCCAGCATGGCAGGCAAGAATTCTGCCACTGAGCCACCACTGCACCACCCAGACTATGTGCATTTTATAAAGATTAAGTATAAACAAAGTAAATAGTATTTTTTCCACTTGTTGCATTTTTATTAAACGATGATCATGTATTATATTAATGAAGTATTTTTGAAATCACATTTTAAATGTGGCTGCATAATGTTTCATGAGTATATGACACTTTTATTTATACATTTCCCTGTTCTTTCCTAGTTAGCTATTTTGTATTTCTTGATAATAGAAGTAACCCTTTAAACACCAGCTTCATATATATATCTTTAAAGTTACTCATGATTAATTTCTTAGAACATGAAAAAAGAGAGAGGGTGAGTTTAAGGTAATTTGTCTTATTGATTATATTCTCAAAAGTTGTATCAACTTTATATTCTACTAGCTGTAAATACTTGTATTTTAGGACTAAATATAATTGATTACTTTTGTGGGCCTTACTTATTTTTTATTTTTATTTTTTTCACATGGGCAGGCACCGGGAATCGAACCCGGGTCCTCTGGCATGGCAGGCGAGCATTTTTGCCTGCTGACCTTACTTATTTTAATCATAATATGCCCTAAATTTTATTTTAAGCAGGGATGAAACCTCACAGCATATATTCCTCTCTCCACTATGCAAGTAGGCATTTCTGTTATGTCAGGCAAATTTAATATATATTTATTTTCATAAATTGGTATGGGTCTTAAGAAGTTAGTATAGCATCTTTGATTTAGTGTGCTATAAAAATGTGGGATGAAAAAGTGCAGTTGAATGAAAATGATATACGTTCATCTATTCAAAGCATTTTTTTTTTAATTCACAGAAACATACTGTGCCGGTTTGTGTCTGTTGTGGACCCTAGAAAAGCCAGGTCCTTTAATCCTCATTCAATATTGTTGGGTGGGAGCTTTTTGATTGTTCCCATGGAGATGTGACCCACCCAATTGTGGGTGGTAATTTTTAATTAGATGGTTTCCATGGAGATGCGTCTTTACCCATTCCAAATGGGGTTGCTTATTGGAGCCCTTTAAGAGGGAACAATTTTGGGAAAAATAAGAGCCAACAAAGCCAGAGAACTTTGGAGATGAAGAAGGAAAATGCCTCAAGGGGAGCTTAAAAATAAGAGCCAACAAAGCCAGAGAACTTTGGAGATGAAGAAGGAAAACGCCTCAAGGGGAGCTTCATGAAACAAGAAGCTGGGAGAGAAAACTAGCAGACTTCACCATGTGGTCTTTCAGCTAAAGAAACCCTGAAATTCACTGGCCTTTCTTGAGTGACAGTAACTTCTTGTTGGTGCTTTAATTTGTACATTTTCATAGTCTTGCCTTAATTTGGACATTTTCACAGCCTTAGAACTGTAAATTTGTAACTTATTAAATTTCCCTTTATAAAGGCCATTCCATTTCTGGTATACCGCATTCTAGCAGCTAGCAAATTAATACACATATTTTCACTAAAAGTATTTTATAATCTTCCTTCCTTTTATATTACGAGCTTTGATGAGTCAAACTAGTAATTTGTTGAATTATTGGAACTAGAAAATAATTAGTTTGTTCAAATTTTATAAATTATCAAGTTGCTGATGATAATTATCATTTTATATTTGTATGGGGTAAATGAAAACATATTTATAAACAAACAGAAAAATGTGTATTATATGCTATATAACTGAGAAATAGAATATAAAATGATGTACCTGCTCTTTTTTGTTAATGTGGAAATGTGTCCAGAGACACATTCACACAAACTCTTTTAAAAATATGCATAAACAGGTAACAAACAAACTTCAAAAAAGCCATTCTAACTGGGGCATAAATCATTTATAATATTAATTGAGGAGTGGAAACTTTAGATTTCACAATTCATGGCCATTATTATGAATTTCTTTTGGAAAACAGCTTTTACAGAAGAGCTCAATACAGTGTAATTAATTGTATTTCCATATATACTCATGCACAAACATATGTATATGTGTATATCTGAATAGCAAAGCATGTAGAGAGACAAACAAAATTTAAGCAGAATTATGATGCCAACTCACAGTTCCTAACATAAAATTATTTTTGCTTAATTTAGTCAATTTTACCAGTTTGCTTTACCAAATGTGTATAATATGAATATAGTTTAAATAATGCGTGATTTAGAAAATATTTTCAACCTGGAAGAAGCAGTTCTAGTGACATGAATTTGCGTGAATTCATTTTATCTTATGGGCCAAATAATTGTTTTCATCCTGATCTATTTATTCAGAATTCTGAATGTTCAGCATTTCACCCTGGTCAAAGAAGCAACAGAAAAACTATGACAAAGGACCAGTGATTATATTGGTGAGACTGATGGTCCATTGTAGAGATACTGAGCTCTGAGGACTCGAGTGCTCTGAAGTTAACTTTCCTGTAGCAACCTCACCTTTCTGAATCTCTACAAATTCACCTGTAAAATTACCAGTGAACTTTGAACTCTATCTAATATTTATCTAATCTTAGATATTTAGGTTTTGAACATTATCTAGTATTTATCTAATAGTTTAAGATATAAAATATAATGAAATAACTACAAATAAAAATAACATATAAAGAACTCCTCACTTAGAATCTATACACACACATACATGCACACACCACAAACATGCCATCCAAGCAAATGAGAACCCATGAGGTGATAGACAGATTAAAAAATTGCTACATCATACAGATAACGACATCTTCACTAATATTATACCTCAGACAAATTTCCTGGATATGTAAGTAAATATTAAAAAAAAAAAGGTTCAATAAGTGTACCATCATAAGTGAATGCATACCTACGATTTTATTTATACCTCTGATTTATTATTTTATCTATAATGTATCTTTTAAGAAATTTTCATTTACAATAGTTTCTTTTACCTATTAATCAAAAACTTTAAACAATAAAAAATTTAGGCAATTGGTACATTTGTGTAGTCAGAAGCTATTTACTTTTTAACAAATGATAAGGGAGTTTTAAATTATTACACACCATATATATTTAAGAAACGGTATGTATTGCTTTATTTATTTATTTTGTTTAAATTCTGTTTGAATGCCCAATGCCAACTTATCTAATACTAGACAAAACATAATAGGAATAGTAGTATATTATAGATCACATTGTAATTTAAAAGTAAAAAATCAAAATTTTGGAAGACTTGTGTTAGAAAACATTGATATTCATTATTTTGTCCCTAACAACCATGAAAAGTAAATTTATGTTTTGCAAGGAGAATGAACATGTGGCATGTCCTTTTAAAATTACATGGTAAGGGCGGGCCACAGTGGCTCAGCAGGCAGAGTTCTCGCCTGCCATGCTGGAGACCCGGGTTCGATTCCCAGTTCCCACCCATGCAAAAAAAAAAAAAAATACATGGTCATTTTGAATCTAAACAGCTGCTAAAATTCATAGACCTGTATGGAAAAAGTCAATATTATATATATTAATTTAAAATATGTAATTTAAAAATAAAAAATATATAGCCAAATAAATCTATCATAGATTAATAAAATATTGTCAGGAAGTATTATCACATATATATATATATTTCTTAGTATCTAAATCTATAGTTTTGCTACTCTATAACCATCTGTATTTTATTCCAAAATCTTATTAAAACAAATTATATTGAAATTCAGAATTATGTGAATTTCATACATTTCTTTCTGCATAGATATGCTGTTTCCTAGGTTTTGATCAAAAAGGCAAATGCTCAACTTCTAGATTCTAATTGTTTATTTATATTTGCAATATTGCAAATAAAACAATGTTGTAGAATACTATTAGTTCAAGGCCACATCAAAGATACAGAACTTTCTGGTCATCTGAAGTTTGAAAACATTACAAAGTGTTCACTCTGAAAGCCATAATTAAGTAGTTCTAATCAGTAAATCAAGCACATTTTGCAGAAAGAGAAAAACCTTTATAAAAATCAAGTTACCCATTATATCTATCAATGAAAATAATATTGCTAAATACATGAAATCTGGTCATAATATTTAAGATGCAGAACATTACATTTAGAATAGGAGTGATTGGGAGATGACAACTGGCAAATTCGGTTGTTTTTTTTGTTTGGTGATTATCTTTTAAAAATTTTTTTTTTTTATTGTACAGTATAACATATATACAAAGCAAAGAAATAAAAAAGCAATAGTTTTCAAAGTACTCTTCAAAAAGTGGTTACAGGATAGGTCCCAGAGTTTGTTACGGCTACCATACTATCCTCTCATATTTTTGCTTCTAACCGCTCCAGAACATAGGAGGCTAGTGGGTTTAAATATTTTTTATCATCACAATCAACATTTTCCCCTTCTTCTATTGTGAACAATAACATACATACAAAAAAGCTATAAATTTCCAAGCACAGCACCACAATTAGTTGAAGAACATATTTCAGACTTTGATATGGGTTACAATTTCACAACTTTAGTTTTTACTCTAGCTGCTCTAAAATACTGGAGACAAAACGAGGTATCAATTCAATGATTCAGCATTCATATTCATTTCTTAAATCCTATCTTCTATGTATAATTCCATGATCTTTCCATACCTCTCATTGGGGTTGTTTGGGCTATGGCAATTCTAAATTTTTTTATACTGGAAGGGTCTGTCACTAATATGGGGTAGAGAGATGGAACTATCTGATGTTCTGGAGAGGCTGGGTTAGATTTCAGGACTTATCTGGACCAGGAACCCATCTGGAGGTTGTAGATTTCTGTCAGGTTACTCTAGTGCCTGGAACCCTTGTGGAATCTTATATATTGCCCTAGATGTTCTTTAGAATTGATTGGAATGGTCCTGGTTGGGGTTGGCAGGTTATGAGAGGGAGCAAGGTCTACCTGAAGCTTGCATAAGAGCAACCTCGAGTGTAACCTCTCAACTCTATTTGAAATCTCTCTGCCACTGATACTTTATTAATTATACTTCTTTTCCCCCATTTGGTCAGGATGGTATTGCTGATCCCATGGTGCCAGGTCCGGATTCATCCCTGGGAGTCCTCTCCCATGTCGCCAGGGAGACTTTCACCCCTGGATGTCATGTCTTATGCTGGGGGGACGGCAATGATTTCACTTGCAGAGTTGGGCTTAGAGAGACTGAGGCCACATCTGAGCAACAACAGAGGTCCTGAGCCCTGGACTTAAACATTCTTTATACAAGAATCACATCTTTGAAGTAATTCTTACAAGAACTCATTCATATTTCTAGTGTGAGTCAGTGGGACACGTAGGTCTATACAATCTCTTTTAATCTTGTTCATCTTCAATATGGTAAATATTACTTCTAGATCCACTAGAGGACCTTACTCCCTTTATTCCCTTACATTGGAGTTCAACTTCATTTGCTAACGGTTTGCCCATCTCTAGCTTCTATGTACCTCTAAATCTCCTGTATTCTTTATTATAAGTCTCTGATTATACCTTTATGCTGGTCATAAAAGTGGAATCATACAATACTTGTCCTTTCGGGTCTCATTAATTTCCCTCAGCATTATGTCCTCAAGGCTTGTCCATCTTGTCATGTGCTTCAGGACACCATTTTGTCTTACTGCTGCATAATATTCCATTGTATGTATATACAACATTTTGTTGATCCACTCATCTGTTGATGGGCATTTGATTTGTTCCATCTTTTGGTGGTTGTGAATAATGCTGCTATGAACATTGGTGTGCAAATGTCTGATTGCATCATTGTTTTCAGCTCTTCTGGGTATATACCAAATAGTGCTATTGCTGGGTCATAAGGCGGCTCGATATTTAGTTTCCTAAGGAACCACCAAACAGTCTTCTATAGTGGCTGCAACATTTTACATTCCCATCGGTAATGCATAAGTGTCCCAGTTTCTCTACATCCTCTCCAACATTTATAGTTTCCTGATTGTTTAATAGCAGTCAGTCTTACAGGTGTGAGAGGGTATCTCATTGTAGTCTTGATCTGCATTTCCCTTATAGCCAGTGAAAATGAACATCTCTTCATGTGCTTTTGAGTCATCTGTATTTGCTCTTCAGAATAATGCCTATTCATATCTTTAGCCCATTTTATAATTGGATTGTTTCTTCTTTTGTTGTTGAGTTGTATGAGTTCTTTGTAAATACAGGAAAATCAAACCTTTGTCTGATATGTGATTTCCAAATATTTTCCCCCATTGAGTTGGCTGCCTCTTCACCTTTTTGACAAAGTCTTTTGAGGTACAGAAGCATTTGATTTTGAGGAGTTCCCATTCATATATTTTGTCTTTTGTTGCTTGTGCTTTGGGTGTAAAGTTTAGGAAGCTACCTCTTATTACTGTCTCGAAGATGTTTCCTTATATTTTCTTCTAGAAGCTTTATGATGCTAGTTCTTATACTGAGGTGTTTAATACATTTTGAGTTAATTTTTGTGTAGGTTGTAAGATGGGGTCCTCTTTCATTCTCTTGGCTATTGATATCCAGTTATTGCATTGGATATCCATGGCCAATTATTGAAAAGACAATTTTGTCCCAGTTTAGAGGATTTAGGGGTCTTGTCAAAGATCAGTTGACCATAGATTTGGTGGTCTATTTCTGCACTCTCAATTCGATTCCATTGGTCAATGCTTCCGTCTTTGTGCCAGTACCATGCTGGTTTGACCACTGTGGCTTTAGAATATGTTTTAAAGTCAGGGAGTGTTAATCCTCCCACTTTGTTCTTCTTTTTTGGGATGCTTTTAGCTATTCAGGCTATCTTTCCCTTTCAGATGAATTTGGTAGTTAGCTTTTCCAAATCTTCAAAGTAAGTTGTTGAAATTTTGATTGGTACTGTGTTGAATCTGTAGATCTATTTGGGGAGAACTGACATCTTAACTATATTTAGCCTTCCTATCCATGAGCAGGAAATGTCTTTCTACCTATTTAGATATCATTTGATTTCTTTTTGTAATGTTATGTAGTTTTCTGTTTACAAATCCTTTACATCCCTAGTTAAGTTCATTTCTAAGTATTTGATTCTTTTAGTTACTATTTTTGAATGGAATTTTTTACTTAACTGACTCTTCAGCTAGGTCATTGCTTGTGTATTGAAACGTTACTGATTTTTGCACGTTAATTTTACATCCCACCACATGCTGAATTTGTTTATTAGCTCAAGTGACTTTGCTATAAATTTCTCAGAATATTCTAAGTATAGTATCATATCATCTGCAAATAATGAGAGTTTTACTTCTTCCTTTCCAATTTGGATGCCTTTTATTTTTCTGTCCTGCATGATTGCTCTAGCTAGAACTTCTAGCACAATGTTGAAATAATAGTGGTGACAGTGGGCATCCTTGTCTTGTGCCTGATCTTAGGGGCAAGGCTTTCAGTCTCTCTCCATTGAGTATGATGCTGGCTATCATTTTTTCATATATTCTCTTTATCAAATTGAGGTAGTTACCTTTGATTCCTATCTTTTGGAGTGTTTTTATCAGAAAAGGATGCTGAATTTTGTCAAATGCTTTTTCATCATCAATTGAGATGATCATGTGATTTTTCCCTTTTGATTTGTTAATGTAATGCTATATTACAATACTTGATTTTCTTGTGTTGAACCATCTTTGCATTTCTGTTATAAACCCCACCTGGTCATGGTGTATAATTCTTTTAATGTGTTGTTGGATTTGATTTGTTAATATTTTATTGAGAATTTTTACATCTATGTTCATTAGGGAGATTGGCCTGTAGTTTTCCTTTCTTATAACACCTTTACCAGTTTTGGTATTTAAATGATATTAGCTTCATAAAATGAGTTAGGTAGAGTTCCTTTTTCCTCAGTTTTTTTGAAAAGTTTGGGTAGGATTGGTATTAGTTCTTTCTGGATGCTTGATAAAATTCCCTTGTGAAGCCATCTGGCCTTGGTCTTTTGTTTGTAGGAATATTTTTAATGACTGATGAATCTCTTTAATTGTGACTGGTTTGTCGAGATCTTCTATTTCTTCCTGATTCAGTGTAGCATGTTTGTGTGTCTCCAGGAATTTGTCCATTTCATCTAAGTCATCTAGTTTGTCGGCATATAGTTGTTCATAGTACTCTCTTGATTTCTTTTATTTCTTCAGGGTCTGTGGTATTGCACACCTTCTAATTTCTGATTTTGTTTATTTGCATCCTCTCTCCTTTTTTCTTTATCAGTCTTGCTAGTGGCCCTTCAATTTTATTGCTTTTCTCAAAGAACCAACTTTTCAAATTTGTTTTTAAGAAACAAAATTAAAAAAAATTCTACTCAATATCCACATATTTACATCTTTCAATGTCCTATTGGTTAATTGGCACAACCACAATCTAAAAGCGTGATTTACTAGTTAACTTTCATTTGGATACGACTAGTTATATACAATAAGATGTAGGATGGGTGGAGTTTCTGAAGACGTTTTTGTTTTCCTGTTAGAAAAAATGGGGGATGGGGGTTGGGCAAAGACTCTCTTTGGCATACTATACTCTTTGCTCACACTCTTCTTTACAGAATGGAGAACTGATGTATGGAGTTGCAGAAGTCATCTTGAGATCATAACGTAACAAGGATGAAGATGAAAGTAAATACACTTAAAATAGCAGAGAAAAACATAGAGGGCGGGTATCTCTAATGGCATTGAGCCAGTCCACCACTCCTTTGTAGCCCACCTCTAGATTTCTTTTTATTTGATAATAAAATCTGACTTGGTTAGCTACTGTTAGTTGCACTTCCTATGACTTATAACCACATGCCTAAATGCTTATGCTGCCATCTATTGTTAATCAAATTATATACATACAGCATGTAATAATATTTGTCCAGCTTTTTAACAAAATACCTTTTTAGCTCAGATTGGTGGGGCTGAAGTAGAGAACATTGTATGGTAGTTTTTAAAAAGATATGGTGGATAGAAAATTCCTCCAAAATAAATAAATAAATAAATATATATATATAAGCTTTCCTAAATGCTGTAACTGCATAGTAAATTAGATAAAATGTAACTGTGTTGTGTGATATAAAAACTTGGCTCGTCTTTGTCCTCAGTTAGAGAAGTAAACCACAATTTCTACAATTTCCTATGATAAGAATGTCTGTTATTCATGGTAGAACCAAGTGATAGTTCGAATGCTAACAAGAGTATGGGGAGAGGGGGAGAATAGATGGGGCTGTCTAGCCACACTGGTAGTATTAGGGTGGGGGCTTTCCAGGCCAGAAAGAGTCATCCTGTGATTGGGGGTTGGGGCTTTGAACCCCAGCCTCTGGGAGGGGAGGGTGACTGAGGACACTGGAAATCCCATCCGCTTCCATGACTGATGTGGCGTGGCTCTGCTGGGGGAGGTGATGAGTGCTGACTCCATGTGGAAAGGACAGGACAGCTTGCATGTGACATCTCCCAGACCTCGCCCTATAAGCCTGTTCCTTCGCTTCTCCTTATCTGTTTTTTTTTATGATAATCAAACTATAATCTTATATATAGCATTTTCGGTGAGTTCTTTGAGTCATTCTAGCAAATTTTGAAACCTGAGGTGGGAACCCCTGCATTTATAGTCGGTTGGTCAGAAGTACAGGGTTGTCCAGGCCACCTGAGCTCACACGCGATGTCTGAAGTCTTTAGAGGACTGCGCTTCAGTTTCGAGTCTGGCCTTAACTACAGGGAGAGTCAAAAATGAATTGGATTGTTACTGCAGTATTTGCAATGGGTGTCTGAAGCCATTGTAGAAGTGATCAAGGTTTTTTTGTTAACTTTTTATTTTGAAATACTTTCAAGAAGTTCTTAATAATGCTTATAAACTGATTTATAAAATAGCTTATGACGTAAAAATTTCAAAGTATTTTTCAGTTAAAGGTGAAAAAAAGGTTAGCCTATTGAAATAAAAAATGAGGGAAGCGTTCTAAAAATTTCACCATCTCAAAAACTTCCAAGTAATTTCAAACTACAGAAATGCAAACAATTATTAAACTCTATAAATTATACTTTTATCTGTACTAGTGATGGCTGAAGAAATTTAAATACTTATAACAAGAAATTACATAAAATGTTTAACTCATATAGATAGTTTAACTACTACTGACAAAGTGAATTTAGAAGGATGGAAACATAAAAATGGAAGTAAAATCAAATTTCTTCAATATTCCCTACAAATAAATTACCAATGACAAACAGAATGTGAGCTCTCCTCACCACCACCATTTTAGGGGTGGACAGAGAAGTGGTTTCTCATGATGAAAGTTTCAAATCACATCTTAGCAATTTGTTCATATATGCTTGAAACAATTTGTTTCAATCATTTTGATTAAAAATCCATCTACCTGGGGTCAGTGTTCATTTAAATATCTTTCTTGAAAGCAATAATTATTAAGGTTAAAAAGATTAATTTTACTGTAATTCTATAGGGAACAGTTTTAATATTTGGATAAGAAAATAGCTATCAAAATATGAGGATATTATTTTTATGCAATCCATTTCTTTTACAGGAATCCACTATATGTGTCTATACATAAGACTATCCCTAAAAGTATATAAATGATGAAATCTAAATGTTTCTTTCTGTACTGATATTCTCAATACTAACTTTTGAAAATAAAACAAAACTTGCTTAAAAGGATAAGAATTTTAAAGCTAAATGAGACCTTTTCAAACATAAGAATGAGCAAATGTGGACCTAAAATAATAAGGGACCTGGCTGAGGGGAATTGAAATGCACACATGAATACCTGAAAAACACTCTAGGAAGAACTAAACCACTAATTTCATTCTAGAATTTATTTTCAGTTTTTAATGTGGGTAAAAATCATAATTAGTAGATGTGGATTATGCCAGACATGTAAATATACTATTTCTTTTCCATCTGTTTTCTTTTATTTTTAAGGCTAGATTTAAAATGCCCTAGCTAACGCTGATGCCATTATTTTTCTGTTTTATAAGTGAAACATTTTAAAGCTTTCTACTATGCTTCCCCCTTCACCCTTCTTAATGGTTGGCCTGAATGTTCCTTCTTACTTCACTTTCACTTCCCTGTAAGTATACCCCTTATTTTACACTAAGTAATTCCCCATTCTCCTTGGAATTTTTCCCTTCAGTTATGGCCTAGCTAAGTTGAACCATTATATCTTCATCATAAGTCAATTTCTTCAATTATTTCCTTCTTGAGACTCCCAGTGACATCTCTGCATATATTAAACACAGTAACACTGTATTAAGCAAGGGCATTACATATATAAAAAAGGATCTTAGGGTGATGTGACAGTGGCTCAGGGGCAGAATTTTCACCTGCCATGCCTGAGAACTGGGCTCGATTCCTGGTACCTGACCATGCAAATAAGTAAGTAAATAAATAAATAATCTCAGGTTTTATTTTTCTTCACTCTTTTATTACCTAAATTCCTTCTATTGGCACCACTGCTTCTGCATTAAAAAAGCGTTTTATATTAAAAAAAATTCTACAGGTAGCTATTTAATGTCTGAAATTATTGTCAAATAGCTTATTATGGGCAGATGGTAATTACAAAATTTAAGTAATTATCCCTGACTATTTTTCACATTTTGAATTAAGATGGTAAAACTGTTGAGGTATCAATTTCATATGTCTTTTATCAGGGTGAAATTAAATGTGAGGAGAGTTATCATTTGGCTTCCAGTCAATGTTCCATTTAGAACAAATAAGTCATTTAAACTGGAGACATGTTCCTATTTGAACTGGATGAGCTTTAGGTATTCACCTATTGAAATTGAATACTACTCAGTTGGCGCATAAGCCCATGATCAAAGAATAAAACTGACTTGTTGCAGAGAAATGGTGAAAATATGGTGCTGTGAAATTCCTAACAATTGAAAAGTTACATTGCTTAAATATCAGAGTGGAGGTGGCTAGAGGCAGTTTGAGGAACATGAACAAATGATTTTAAAATACATTGCAATGACAAAATAATTGACTTATCTTTAAAACTGAATTTTTTTTTAGCTTTAAATTCTCAGGGGGAAAGACAATTTATCTTCTTTAGAATTATGAGCCTATTTAAGCCACTTAGATCATCAAGGATTAATCAGGATTCTCAATGCTGTGTACACATATCTATTAAATCAATCAAATAGATATCCTAAGCACTTCAATACATATATCCACACACACACACACACACACACACCAAAAAGTGACAGGTAAAAGGAAACAGGTTCCAACAGAGTAAAACTACCAAAATACATTTCAGAGTGATGTGCTAATGATAGATACAGTGCAACACTTGATTCAATAAGACAAAATTCATTTTCTCCATAAATTGTGTAAGAATGAGAAACATAAGTATCTATTCTGCCAGGTCAAAAGTTGCAGCACCATAACAGATTGAGAGTAAAAGTCCATTTATTAAATGAACCAAGTGGAGAAAAAATAGCTGTTCTTCAAGTAAATATAAGAAGTTGCTCCAGGTGAAAAGAGATTAATTTATCAATTCATGACTATAATAAATTATGTTAGAGAGCAAGACTACAAGACTCTCAAGTTTCACTATTTTTAAAACCCTTATGCAGGGAGCATACTCACCCCATCTGGCCTGCCATCTGAAGCCGTGACAATTAGAATGTAGCGATCTGTGCTCTCCCTGTCCAGTGCTTTTCCTAAGGTTAGAATCCCAGTACTAGTGACAGAGAAAACAAACAAGCAGATAAGATACAAAAAGATACTATGTCCCCAGGAGAGTCATCCTACTCTAAAAGACTAATTTGGATAGGTTTTTCTCCCCCAGCAAACACAGTTTGAGTATTTAAAATTTATGATTTCAGGATTCATGTTAAAAATTCACAAAGACTTTGAAGGCTCTTGAATTCTTAATAAAAATGAAAACTTAAAAACAATGAGATAAGGTAGATTTTCTACCTGGGGTGGGGGTGGAGGGGAGGATGGAGGAGCTATGCTTAATTCAAGCAAGAAAGATACCTTGCTTGTGATTATTTTAAAGGTAAAAGACCCGTTATTCTTTAGAAGTCTAACAAGTCTTTAAGTCCAGGAATGATTTCTTATAACTTAAAATACTGTTCCCATCCATTTTCATTTATATGTCCATTGTGGAAGTGCAAACATCTGAAATTAATCTTTGAAAAACCGTCAATTAAAGGTCGTTTTTATTTTCTTTTTAAATTTCAAAATATAGGGCCCATTATAGAGAGTTAGAAAATATAAAGTAGAATCTTTTTAAAATTTATATATATCTCATAATCAATATTGTTTTATATTTCTTTTTATTCTCTTTTATAATCATACTTAAATATAAATGTTTACAAAAGAGGGATCAGGCTGTATTTTATAATATTTAAACATCATAATTCTATGAGCATTAAACCACCATTTTATAATTTATAAAAACATCATTTTGTAGATACACTGACAATTTTAACATTTTGCTATATTTTTTAAAAATTTAGATGGTTCTTAATTTTATTTATGTATAACATTGTTATGTATAATTTGCCTGAACAGAATTTAGGCAAGTTCTCATATTTACAAATATATTTAATACTACTCCTTGGCTTTTCATTGTTCAGAATAAATGCTACCAAATAGTTAAGATTTTATTCCCCATTGGAATCTGTTTTATATTACTTTGATCATTTATATTTCTCTTTAAAATAAGTGCTGCATTTATATCCCAGTTGCACAGTCTGCTATCATATGTGACAGTTTTGCTTTTTTGCGTGGGCAGGTACCAGGAATCGAACCTGGGTCTCCCACATGGCAGGGGAGAACTCTGCCACTGAGCCACCATCGCACCGCCCCGTATGTGACATTTTAATTAAAGAGGTTATCTCAATATAATAAAACATTAAATATTTATCAAGCATAAAAATATAATTTGTATCTGAATGATAAAACTTTAATTTTAATGAAAGTGACTTCATTGCTATGGTGGAATTTAAGCAGTTCATGCCACATATAGTAGTTGAGCACATCTAGTCAAAGCCAATGAATCAAAGCCAGAGTCATTGTTATTCTTTACGTTTTATTTTGAAGTTGTTGATATGACTTAACAAAACAGTTCTAAACACATGGTATAACTATGAAAAATTGGCTTTGCTTCTTGTACATTTTTAAAATGTTCTGTCAAAATAGCTGAAAAACAATTCCCAGTGTGTGTTCACAACAATCAGGTTTGGATTAACTTTCCACACCACAGATGGCTCAGATAATCTCATTCTAAAATGACATTCAAAGAGAAAAGTAAGACGTTTATTGCTTCTGAGAATTACAATTTAAGAAACAGGAAATCTGAAAACCAAGGCATAGTAAACTGAAAAGAAAAAGTGTCCTTTTTTCCCCTCTTTGTTGCCTCTCAGTTTAAGAGTCAAGACTATATTCTCTCTGTACATTATGTTAAAAAATTGCGAGAAATTCTATATCGTGTTCTCATTTAGGGCCATAGAATAGAAAAGTAGCTAAATTTTTAAAATAAGCTGCTCATTTATTTCATGTTTTTTTCTGTTGATCATGATGGAGATAGTCCTTTATTTGAGATGATGTATGTGTGCTTTGTGACCCAATGTTTTATGCAATGGAATAGAATATTTTGGAAATGGAGAAGGAGAGAAATAATAGGTACTGCTTTTTGGTATTCTCAGTTGAGAAGACTGGCTTATGGGTACATAAAAGGCATCCTTTGGTAAAACCCCAGAAATAATTGGCAAAAAGCACCTGAGAACTCCCACCCAATGGAGCTCTCAGGTCGGGATACATTTGGACTAAATTTAGGAATGCAATAAACTTTGTAAATTCATATGCTAAAAATAAAACAACAGAAATAGGATGCCCGGGTGGTTCCGTGGTAGAATGCTCGCCTTTCATGCGGGAGACCTGGGTTTGAGTCCTGGACCATACGCCACCCCTTTCCCACCCCCCAACCCCCCAAAAAACAGAAGTAATTCCAATTAAAATTTTAAGTACTAAAAATATATTGCATATGATCCTCTGACACTGAGACTCTCTCTTCCTCGATCCAGTCCTATCCCAGAGCCCCTTAAGGAAAGGAGCTTAGAGAGTGCTCTGTTGTCATCTACCTCAGTAAAGGGCATGTGTTAGTTAGAGTCAGTTGTCAACTTGGCCAGGTGAGCACACCTAGTCTTGTTGCTGCGGACATAAGCCAATGGTACGTGAACCTCATTTGTTGCTAATTACATCTGCAGTCGGCTAGGAGGCGTGTCTGCTGCAATGAGTGACATTTGACTTAATTGGCTGGTGCTTAAATGAGAGAGCTCAATGTAGCACAGCCTAAGCAGCTTGGCATTCCTCATCTCAGCACTTGCAGCTCAGCCCAGGCCTTTGGAGATGCAGAAAGAAGTCACCCCGGGGAAAGTTGTTGGAACCCAAAGTCCTGGAGAGAAGACCAGCAGAGACTATCCTGTGCCTTCCACGTAAGAAAGAGCCTCAGTGGAAAGTTAGCTGCCTTTCCTCTGAAGAACTAACAAAATAAATCCCCTTTTATTAAAAGCCAATCCGTCTCTGGTGTGTTGCATTCCTGCAGCTAGCAAACTAGAACAGGGCACTGAACCCAGACAAAACAAATACTGCACAGAATTTCGTCAACATATCTGAGGGCTATGTTTTTGAAATATTTTGTGCCTGATAAAGCTTTCATAGACAGTAAGAGCTAGTCTGTGTAAATGGCATTCAAACATCAGTTACAATTTTATTTAAACAATGTAAAAAAAATTGTTAATGGCATCTACTTCTAAACAAAACAGCCTGCTGGTATCTAAATTTGCCTCTATTAAGTAAACCATTTTCCCAGATCACATCATTTACCAGGTAATGTTTCTTTGGCAGCATGACGGACTGAGAATATCTCACAGGTTTCTTGCTAGGTAGATTATGCTTCCTTCAGAAGCTTTCATATAGGTTTCGCAAGTTATGATTTAACATTATTTACACTTGACTATTCTGTTGTTAGTCTCTTGGAAAAATACTTATGAGACTGAACTTTGACAAATTCAACATGCTGCTTTTGGGAACCATGTTTTGGACTTCATAATGCTATTTAAAGAGAATGGCATATACTACAAAATGTTTGGATGCATTAAATTTGATCTGATGCTTAGTGTTAAATAATTAGAGATGACTAACAAAAAGGCCAATAGAGAGAATTAGGTATTGGTGGCAGCTTCAGGGAAAAGATGACCCATGAACTAATTTGCTAGAATAGAGGTTGTGAAAAGTAGTTTGATTTAGGGATATATTGTGAAAGAAGAACAGACAGGAGTGTAAAATACATATCTTTCTTACATGTAACTTAATCTTCTAAGTAGTCATAAAGTATAAACTAATGTGAAAAATTAAATTTTAACTTTAAAGTTAAATGAGTGAATTATTCACAATAGAAATAAATAAAAATGCCAGCAAAAATACAGATTTTCCAAATAAAATCCTAACTAGGAAAAGAAATAACTCTTTGACCTTCCCTTATTTAACACTTTGCCTTCAAGTTTTGCACTGCTTATACTATGATAGAATGATGATAATCCATTAGAATTTGAGATGGCACTTCCTCAACCTTCTTCATTGATTGATGAAAATATTTGGCCATCATACTTATAGGAAGGGTTTATTTTCAGTGTATTTAAATGTTTACTTATATGTAGATATTTGCTGAATAAATGTTTTCTGAATCATATGCAACTATTCACACAGATACTATGGGAAATCATAGAAATATTGTGTCATATTTCAAAACCATACAGATCTGACCATTTAAAGATGTTCATAACCAATGGACGTGATTTTTAAAGCAGAAAAAGTAACATCAGCATGGCAACATAAACAACTACTGAAAATCTCTCCTGAGAGATTCAAAGGAAAAAAAAAAGGACAATTTTGAATTTTCCAGAACTGTGGAGGAAGATGTTTAGACTGCATAAGGACCCTACAAATGCCAAATTGAAGAGAGAGAAAAACATCAAGTAGGAAGTCTCTATACCAGTCTAGCTGGTCCTTTCCCCTCCTCTTCACCCAGCCTCACACACAGCACAGGAAGGGCACAGAAACAGCAGCTGGGATTCTTCCTATTGGTGACACAGAAGAGAATATAAATTCTCTAACTGCAGTGAGACAAACCCCCACCATTTGGAGACATGGGGGACAGGCAAGGGCATTTCAAGACCTGGGTCAGTGAGGGACAAAGAGCTTGGGAAAATGTGGTCATGAGTCTGTATTTCCAGCCCTAATCTGAGAGCCCTTCCCCCATTACTGAGGGAAACAGCAGTGAGTAGATGGATCCCTGGCTGGGGGTAGGCTCAAAACTGGGTCAGCATGGGGAGTCCTCTGCCACAAATAAAGTGGGGGCACAGCCCCACAATGAGCCAGATTTTGGCCAGCAAAGTGAGGCAAACAGCTTCTGAGGATAAGTATGTTATTGAACAGCATCATTCTGCTGGGCAGTCCAGAAGGTGCAGGGGAATGGAAGGGCTTTGTCAGAGATTCTCTAGAGAAATACATCAGACCCATCAGAGCTGAACTAGACACCCTGCATAGGAACATGCCACTGTTTTGGCTGAGATACATAGAGGACCCAACTTTTAAATCAGTGACCTCAAACAAATCCAGGTTCAGGCTGGTGAAAAGCAGAGCACAAGTGGGACTCGGCACACTTGTTTTCTCCAAAGAGACTGTGTTGTGGTGCCCAGTGCCTTACCTCTTCCCTGAGGCAGGCTACTGTGATTGTCAGCGTTTTGGGAGGACTGGGGGGGGGATGAGGGTAGAGCCAAAAGAGATGAACGGATATAGAATAAAGCCACCCAACAAGAAAATCCTAGGCAAAAGAGAGAAAATAACCTCCAAGGTAAACAACAACAACAACAAAGAAAATTAGATGCTTAATACCAGCAGAAAAATCACAGCTCAAAAGGGAATTTTGAAAGCAGCAAGAGAAAAGCAATCCATCACATAAAAGGGAAATTCAATAACACTATCTGCAGATTTCTCAGCAGAAACCATGAAGGTGAGAACTCATACCAGGAAATATGATATGGTCCTACCAAAGGAACAAATTAACACCCCAATTGAGATACAAGAGTTAAAACAAGTAGTTAAAAATATCCAAACAAATATTCTAAATCAAATTTTAAAAATCAAATTAAAAAGGTGAAGGGAAATATGGCAAAAAAAAGATGAAAGATACAAAGAAGACACTGTGTGTCCACAAAGAAGAACTTGAAAGCTTGAAAAAACAAATGATAGGAATTATAGGAATGAAAGGCACAATAGAAGAGATTAAAAATAGAAACAATGGAAATCTACAATAATAGATGTGAAGAGGCAGAAGAAAGATTAGTGAACTAGAGGATGGGACATCTGAAATCTGACACACAAAAGAAAATATAGGGAAAAGAATGGAAACATGTGAGCAGGGTCTTAAGGAATTAAATGATAACATGAGGCAGCACACAAATATACCTATTGTGAGTGTACCAGAAAGGGAAGAGAAGAGAAAAGGAAGAGGAAATAATCACTGAAAATTTCTCATCTCTTCTGAAAGACATAAAATGACAGATCCAAGAAGTGCAGTGTACCCCAAACAGAATAGATCCAAGTAGGCATAACCCAAGACACTTACTAACCAGTTTGGCAAATGTCAAAGACAAAGGGAATTTCGAAAGCAGCAAGAGAAAAGCAATCCATCACATAAAAGGGAAATTCAATAAAACTATGTGTCAATTTCTCAGCAGAAACCATGAAGGTGAGAAGGCAGTGGTGTGATACATTTAAGATTCTGAAAAAGAAAAACTACCAACCAAGAATTCTATATGAAGCAAAACTCTCCTTCAGAAATGAGGGGAAGAGGGCTGGCAATGGTGGCACAGCAGCAGAGTTCTCACTTGCCATGCTGGAGACCCGGGTTTGATTCCCGGTGCCTGCCCATGCACTCCCCAACCCCCCCCAAAATGAAGGGGAGATTAAAATATTTTCAGAAAAACAATCACTGAGGGAATTTTGTGACTAAGAGACCAGCTTTTCAAGAAATACTGAAGGGAGCACTGCAGGCAGATAGGAAAAGGCAGGAGAGAAAGGTCTGGAGAAGAGTATAGAAATGAAGATAAAAATGGGGAAAAAACTAGATATGACATATAAAATTAAAAAAAAATGGTAAAAGAAAGTACTGCCTTTATAGTAATAACATTAAATGTTAATGGATTAACATCCCCAATCAAAAGACATAGAATAGCAGAGTGAATCAAATAAACAGGACCCATCTTTATGTTGTTTACAGGGGACTCACTTTAGACCCAAGGACAAAAATAGGTTGAAAATGAAAGGCTGTGAAAAGATATTTCATTCAAACAATATCAGAAAAGAGCATGGGTAGCTATACTAATAACCAACAAATCAAACTTCAAATGAAAATCAATTGAAAGAGACAAAGAAGGACACTATGTATAAATAAAAGGAACAATTCAACAAGGAGGCATAACACTTATAAATACTTATGTACCAAGCCAGAGTGCTTCAAAATACATGAGGCAAACATTGACAGCATTGAAGGAAGAAGTAGGCACTTCTACTATAATAAGTGGAGACTTAATTCCCTGCTCTCATCAACAGATAGAAATCTAGACAGAGGATCAATAAGAAAATGAAGATTTTGCATAATATAAATGAACTAGACTTAACAGACATATACTAAACACTTGCATCCAACAACAGCAGGCTATACATTTTTCTCGTTTTCACGGATCATTCTCAAGAATAGAGCATAGGCTGGGTTACAAAACAAGTCTCAATAAATTGAAAAAGCTTGAACTCATACAAAACACTTTCTTGGTTTATAATGGACAGAAGTTGGAAATCAATAACAGGAATAGGGCCAGAAAATCCACAAATATATGGAGGTTAAATAACATACTCTTAAACAACCACTGGGTCAAGGAAGAAATTACAAGAGAAATCAGTAAATATCTCGAGGCAGATGAAAATGAAAACACAACCTATCAAAATTTATGGGATGTAGCAAAGGCAGTGCTCAGAGGGAAATTTATTGCCTTAAATGCCTATATTAAAAAGGATGAAAGACCAAAAATCAAGGAATTAACTAACTGTTCACTTGGAATAACTAGAGAAAGAACAGCAAACTAACCTCAAAGCAAACAAAAGAAAAAAATTATGAAGATCAGAGTAGAAATAAATGAAGCTGGGAGAATATGAAAATAATCAAGAGAATCAACAAAACCAGAAGTTGGTTCTTTGAGAAAATCAATAAAATTGGTGGACCTTTATCTAGGCTGACAGGAAAAAAAAAAAAAAAAAGAGGAGATGCAAATAAATAAATAAAATCAGAAATGGAAGTGGAGACATAAGCACTGACCCTATAGAAATAAAGGAGGTAATGAGAGGATACTATGAACAACTATATGTTAATAAACTGGATAACATAGATGAAATGGACAACTTCCTAGAAAGGCATGAACAACCAACATTGACTTGAGAAGATATAGATGACCAATCACAAGTAAAGAGATTAAATCAGTCATCAAGAAGTTCCCAAAAAAGAAAATTCAGGACCAGATGGCTTTACATGTGAATTCTACCAAGCATTCAAGAAAGAATTAGTACCAATCCTGCTCAAACACCTCCAGAAAAAAATGAAGAGGAAGGAAGCTCCCTAATTCATTCTATGAAGTCAACATCATCCTAGTACCAAAGCCAGACAAAGATAATACCAGAAAAGAAAATTACAAACCAATCTCTTTAATGAATATAGATGCAAGAATCCTCAACAAAATACTTGCAAATAGAATCCAGCAGCACATGAAAAGAATTACACACCATGACCAAGTAGGATTTATTCCATGTATGCAAGGCTTGTTTAATACAAGAAAATCAACTGATGTAATGCACTATGTTAATAAGCCAAAGCAGAAAAACCACACAATTATCTGATTGATGCAGAAGAGGCATTTGACAAAATTCAACATCCTTTCTTGGTGAAAACATTTCAAAGGATATGAATAGAAGGGAACTTCCTCAATTTCGATAAACAGAATATATGAAAAACCTACAGCAAACATCATCCTCAATGGGAAAGACTGGAAGATTTCCCTATAAGATCAAGCATGCCCACTGACACCATTGTTATTCAACATTGTGCTGGAAGTTCTAGCCAGAGCTATAAGGCAAGAAAAAGAAATAAAAAGCATCCAAATTAGAAAGTAAGAAGTAAAATTCTTACTGTTTGCAGATGACATGATACAATATGTCAAAAATACTGAAAAAATATGCAGCAAAGCCACTAGAGCTAATAAATGAGTACAGCAAAGTGGCAGGGAACAAGATCAACACCAAAAAATCAGTAGTGTTTTTATGTATTAGTAATGAGCAATCTGAGGAGGAAAGCAAGAAAAAAAATCCATTTATAATAGCAACAAAAAGAATAAAATAATTAGAAATAAATTTAAATAAGTATACAAAGACCTATACACAGAAAACTACAAGAAATTGCTAAAAGAATTCATGGAAGACCTAAATAAATGGAAGGGCATATGGTGTTCATGGATTGGAAGACTAAATATAGGTAAGTGGTCAATTCTATCCAAATTGATTCATAGATTCAATGAAATACCAATTAAAATCCAAAAATCTTACTTCACAAAAAAAAAGAAAACCAAATAACCAAATTTATTTGAAAGAGGAGGGTGCCTTGAATAGCTAAAAATACTGTGAGAAAGAAAAATGATATGGGAGGTCTCATACTGCCTGACTTTAAAGGATATTACAAAGCTACAGTGGTCAAACAGCCTGGTAATGACATAAAGAGAGATATAATGACCAGTGGAATTTAATTGAGTGTTCAGAAATAAACCCTCTCAACTATTACAATTGATTTTTTTTGACAATTGATTTTTGATAAGGCAATCAAGCCAACAGACCTGGGATAGAGCAGCCTCTTCAATTAAATGGGGCTGAAGAACTGGATATCCATATGCCAAAGAATGAAAGAGGATCCATACCTCACACTCTATATAAAAAGTAACTCAAAATGGATCAGAGACCTAGACATTAGAAGAAAATGAAGTGAAATATCTTATAAATCTTGTAATAGGAAATGGTTTCCTAGACCTTATACCCAAACTATGAGCATTGAAAAAAGAAACAGATAAATGGTATCTCTTCAAAATTAAACACTTTTGCATATCAAGGAACTTCATCAGGAAAGTAAAAAGGCAGCCTACACAATAGGAGACAATATTTGATAACCACATATCAGAAAAGGGTTTATTATCCAGAATATATAAAGATATTTTCCAACTTCAACAACCAAAAGACAAACAACCCAATTAAAAATGGGTACTTTTTAGAAGAGGAAATACAAATGGCTGAAAAGATGTTCAATTTCACTGGCTGTTAGGGAAATGCAAATCAACACTACAATGAGATATCATCTCACACCTACTAGAATGGCCATTATCAAAAAACAGAAAACGACAAATGCTGGAGAGGATGTGAAGAAATACATACACTTGTCCATTGTTGGTGGGAATATAAAATGGTACAACTGTTCTAGAAGGCAGTTGGGTGGTTCCTCAGGAAGCTAAGTATAGAATGGCCATATGATCCTGCAATCCCCTTACTCGGTATACATTCAGAGCAACTGAAGATAAGGATGCAAATGGACATTTTCACACTGATGTTTATAGCACCATTACTTACGATTGCCAAGAGATGGAAAAAGCCCTAATGCCCATCAATGGACAAGTGGCTAAACAAGGTGTGGTATATACATATGATGGAACACTATGCAGCTGTAAGACAGAATAATGTCATGAAGCATGTAACCAAGTGGATAAAACTTGAGGACATAATGTTGAGTGAAATTAGCCAGAAACAAAAGGACAAATACTGTATGGTCTCATACTGATATGAGCTAACATTAATAAGTGAACTTCGAAAGTTAAAATTATGAACACAGGTTATTAGGAGATAGAAAGAGGGTCAAGGTTAGGCATTTGGTGCTGAAGGAATAAAGATCATGCAATGGAAGTGATGGTAAAAATCAGAAGTGGATAGCACAATACTATATGATTATAGCACAATAATATAAATACACTGAATGAAGCTGAATGTAAGTATGGTTGAGGAGATAGCCTGGGGCCATGTATGAAACCAGAAGGAAAGACAGAGGATAAAGACTGAGATAGTATAGCTTAGGAATGCCTAGAGTGGACAAGGACAGTGATTAAATGTACAAATATAAAACATTTTTGCATGAGAGAGAAGAAATGAATGTCAACATTGCGCAGTGTTGAAAATGGATGGTATAAGGGAAAAGGTACAATCAATGCAAGCTAGGGTCTATACTCAACAGTAACATTGTAATATGCTTCCACTCAAGGTAACAAAGGCATTATGCCAAAACTAAATATCAATAATCAGGGGGCATGGGGGATGGGTATGGATTCTATGAGGAAGAAAAGGAAATGTCTTCATATAGATTATGGTTGAGAAGGCATGTCTGTTTATTTAGGTTGGATTGTATGAGGTGTGTGTAAAACTGTTTAAAAATGAACAGAAAGATACAAGTATTAGGGAAAATGTGGAGAAAGAGATGTACCTATTCAGTGTTGGTAGGGAAGCTGAGAGGTGCAGCCACACAGGAGGGTAGTGTGGTGGTTCCAAAGGAGGGTAGGAATGGGGTTGCCATATGATCTTGCAACCACATTGCTAGGTATGTACCTGGAGTAACTGAGAGTGGAGACAGGAATGAATTTACCCACACTGATGTTTACAGTGGCAGTGTTTAAGATTCACAATGGATGGAAGTAGCCTAAAGGTACAACAACTCAGGAATGGAACCGGGAGCTTTGGTGTTTACATACAATGGGCTACTGAGTGGCTGCAAGAAGGAATGAAGTTGTGAGGCATGCACCTAGGTGAATGAAACTTAAGGACAGTATGTTGAATAATTTGTCAGAGACATAAAGCAAATATTATACCTCACTCATATGGATTAACTATAATATACAAACTCAGAGAATTGAAGTCAAGATCATGGGTTATCAGATTATGGCTTATTGTTAAAGTTTCTAGATTGTAAGCATTTGCAACAGTCACATATATTTAGTAGTTGGAATTGATATGTCTAAATTCTGAGATATTGAGCTTTTTGTAACCTCGTAGTTCCCTGAAACTTCAGGTATTTGTGTGACAGCTGAGAATCAAACTTAGAGTTCTAAACTATGAAAGTCAGCATTATCCCATTTAGCAACTGTCAACAAAAAGCTGAAAAAGTGATCAGACTTCATCTAGAGAAATGAATGAAGCTGATCTGGCTAGGACTAAGGTAAATCAGAATACTGGGTAAAGAATGATATGGCCCGTATTTTCAAACTTCAACCTCTTTAAGTTCAAAGGGAAACATGTTTATTTGGTGCAAAATGTATATTTTGGGTAGCATATTATCTATTTTAATTTGTATGGTCAATTTACTTGAGCACCATAATTATATGGGATCTTGAATAGGATGTGAGATCTTGTTGCTTTGTGTAGGTTAGTGTGATGTCCCAAAATATCCCAGGGTAATTTGGGTAAAGAATAAAAAAGTTTGTGCAAAGTCCCCTTGGGGTACTGTGGAGGAAGGAAGAAATATACAACGTCCCTATATGGGGAATTCCTGATATTCTCCCAAGCAGTGGGAGCAACCAATTCAATAGGCTGGGCCCTTGATTTTGGGGATTGCCCCCATGAAGCTTATTCCTGCAAAGCAAAAGCTGAGCTTACTGATAATTATGCCTGAGTCACCCCTAGAGAACTTCTTTTGTTGCTCAGATGCAGCCTCTCTCTCTCTAAGCCAACTTGACAGGTGAACTCACTGCCCTCCCCACTACATGGGACATGACTCCCAGGTTGTAAATCTCCCTTGCAATATGGGACCTGACTCCTGGGGATGAGCCAGAACCCAGCATCATGGGAATGAGAAAGCCTTCTTGACCAAAGAAGGAATAGAGTAACAAGAGAAAATAAAGTCTCAGTGGCTGAGAGATTTCAAACAGAGTTGGCAGGTCATCCTGGAGATTATTCTTACATTTTATATAGATATCCCTTTTTGGTTTATGGTGTATTGTTGTGGCTGGAGTGAAGTACCTGAAACTATTGAACTGTGTTCCAGTAGCCTTGATTCTTGAAGAAGAATGTATAACTATATTAAAAAGCTTAAGTAATGGTATTTAAGATAGTGTTTAATATTTAGAATCTAAGAAACTCCGATATCTATATCTGGAGATTTTTTCCTTCCTTGCTTTAATTTTAAATTGGTTTATGAAACATATTGTACAATCAGGCTTTACAGTGATTATTTAGATATTTTATTTAAGTATGCTATGGATAAACTAACTAAGATATCCATTTTAGGTAGTTAAGATTTTCATATGTTAATTGTAAAACATTTGTATCTTCATTTTTTCCTGAAATCAGGAAAATGTTTAGTAACATAGGTCATTACTATAGCAATGTAGATAATTGTAAAAACTTTCTACTTGATATTTTGAGAACATTTACAGTTTTGACAGCTGATCAAATTATATTTAAGCTAGTGTTTAATATTTAGAATTTAAGAAATTCCACCATCTGAATTTGTAGATATTTTCCTTGTTGTCTTAATTTTAAATTGGTTTATGAACCTTATTGTACAAACACATTTTTTTACAATGATTATCTGGATACTTTATTTAAATATGCCTATGGTTAATCTAACTAAGATATTTATTTCCGGTGTTTCTAAGGGTATTGTTTGTTTTCTTAAATAAAAATATTAAAAAACAAAAAAAACCCCAGCATGGTACTGGCAGGAAGATAGAGATGCTGACCAGTGGAACTGAACTGCGTATTCAGAGGTAGACCTTCTCATCTATGACCAATTGATCTTTGATAACACAGTTAAGTAAAACTCAACTGGGACAGTGCAGTCTTTTCAACAAATGGTGCTTGGAGAACCAGATATCCATATCTAAAAGAACGAAAGAAGATCATATCTCACACTTATACAGAAATTAACTCAAAATGCATCGAAGACCTAAATATTAGATCGAAAACCATAAAATATCTAGATGAAATGTAGGGAAATATCTTAAAGATCTTGTGATAGGAGGTGGTTTCCTAGACTTTATACCCAAAAGAAGAGCAATGAAAGAAGAAATAGATAAATGAGATCTCAAAGTTGAACACTTTTTTACATCAGAGGACTTAGGAAAGTAAAAAGGAAGCTTATATAATGGGAAACAATATTTGGTAACTACATATCAGAGAAGGGTTTAATGCCCATAATATATAAAGAGGTCATTCAACTCAACAATAAAAAATTAAACAATTTAAAATTTGGCAGAAGACATGGATAGACACTTTTCCAATGAAGAAATACAAATGGCTCAAAAACACATGAAAAGATACTCAACTTCATGAGTGATTAAGGAAATGCAAATCTAAACCACAATAAAATATCATCTCACTACTAAAATGGACATTATCAACAAAACAGAAAACAACAAGTACTGGGGAGGATGTGGAAAAACAGATGCTTTATAAACTGTTGGTGGGAATGTGGAATGGTGCAACCACTCTGGAAGGAGTGTGGCAGTTCTTCAGGAAACTAAATATAGAATTGCTGTATGATCCAGCAAGCCAATTACTAGGGATATATTCTGAGGAACAAAAAGCAGGTATATGAATGGACATTTTCACATATTTATTGTGGCATTATTAAAATTGTCAAGAGATGGAAGCAGCTCAAATGTCCACCAATGGACAAGTGGATAAACAAACTGTGGAATATATATGGAATATATATTGATAGAATATTATGCAGCTGTAAAACAGAATGAAGACATGAAGCATGCAACAACATGGGTGAACCTTGGGGACATTCTGTTGAGCAAAATAAGCCAGAAACAAAAGGACAAATACTGGATGGTCTTACTAATATGAACCAACTATAGTGAACAAAATCTGAGAGTTAAAGTTGAGAACACAGATTATCAGGAAACAGAAAAAGCTTAGAGCTTGGGCACTTGATGCTGAAGGAGAACAGAACATTCAACAGACTGATTGTAAAGGCCCAGAAATGGATAGCACAATGCTATGTGATGGCTGCACAATATTGTAAATATAATGAACAAAGCTGAGTGTGAGCATGGTTGAAAGAGGAGGATTAGGGGCACATATGACACAAAGGAAAGAGAGAGGATAAAAAAGATAGAGGGAGGACTGTATAAAATAGTGAAACCTAGAGTGGAAATGATGGTGATTAAATGCACACATGTATGAAAGTTTCTATATGAGGAAGAACAATTGAAGGTCACCATTCTAAGATGTTGAAAATAAGACAGTATATGGAAAAAATACAATTAATGCAAACTAGGGTCATGACGGTTCACGATAACATTGTAGTGTTCTTTAATTGTAACAAAAGGCAATACTAAAGCTAAATGTCAATAAGGAGGAGGATGTCATGGTGGGCTATGGGATTCTTGCTTTTGTTGCCGTTTCTATTTCTTTTTCTTTTCTCTTCTCTCTTTGTGGAAGAAATGGAAATGTCCTCATATACATTGTGGTGGTGAATGTGGTTACACCCTAGGGATGACCATATGATTATACTGTAGGGGAGCCGAGTAGTGCATTCTCTGTGCAGGGCAGTGTGGTGGTTCCACAGAAGGCTAAGTAGAGGGTTGCCAGGTGTTCCTGAAACCCCTTAATAGACATGGACTTGGAAGATCTGAAAGCAGGGACACAAATGGAATTTTCACACTGGTGTTTATGGCCGCATTATTCACGATTTGCAGTGGATGGAGGTCACCTAATGGCACATTGATGAATGGAAGGGCAAAATGTGGTGTACACATATGGTGGAAGAATGAGTGGCTGCAGGAATGAATGAAGTCATGCGGCATGCAACCAAGAGAATGAAACTTGAGGGCATTATGCTGAGTGAAATAAGCCAGAAAAAAATGGACAAATAATGTATGGTGTCACTAATATAAACTAATGGTAATGGACAAATTCTGAGAATTGAATTTGAGTGCATAGGTGATCAGGAAATAGAAAGTAGTGAGAAATTGGGTAATTAATGACTAAGGATTACAGAAAGTTCAAATAAGATTTCTAGATTGTTAGTAAATATTTTTAAATGGTTAACAGAAACTTTTTTTGCCTATTTTTTACACCAATGGAAGAGGGAAGAGTAATGATATTCTAAGATGATTATTACCCAAATCCTTCAACGTCAGGGAAGAATAATTAACAACAGGAAGACAGCCTTAAGCGATAGTGCAAAATACACTTCCTGCTTCAATGGCAGGTGAAAATTTCAGTGTTCTCTTCCTATTTTAAACAGCTGCATTGTTCTATAATTCATAAACCATAAAATTCACCCATTTAAAGATCACAATTCAACAGCATTTACTATACGCAACCATCACCACAATAAATTTTGGAACATTTCTCTCACTGTACCCATAAGTGGTTACTCCCCATTCTCCCCAACCTCTCAGTACCAGATAACCTCAAGTCTGTATAGATTTGCCTATTCTGGACATTTCATAGAAATGGAATCATATAATGTGTTCTTTGTGACTGAGCTTACTTAGCATAATATTTTCAAGATTCATCCATGATGTGGCATGTTTCAGAACTTCATTCACTTATTTATTTATTCATTTTAATTTTTGGGAGTGGGGTGGGGTACATGGTCCAGGAGTTGAACCCAGATCTCCCACATGGAAGGCAAGCATTCTACCACTGAACCACCTGTGTACGCCTCATTCACTATTTTTTTTCTAATTCTGCAATCATTTTAAAATTATTTTCCCCCTCACAGAATTCTTGATTTCATAAAACAAATACTGAAAGCTGGAAAATTTGTGTGTATTTTTGAAGACATGTGTTTCTACCTCTTTTGGGTAGAAACCTAGGAGTGAAATTGTTGGGTTATATGGTATCTCTATGTTAAACATTTGGAGGAACTGCCTAACTGTTTTCCCAAGTGGCTGCAGCATTTTACAGATCCACCAAAATGTGTAAATAGTTTTTGATTAGAACTATTCTAAATGGATGTGAAGTGGTATCATATTGTGGTTTTAATTTGCATTTACCAAAAGACTGATGATCTTATGCGTATTTCTGTGTGTCTATTGGCTATTTATTTATCTTTGGAGTAATGTCTACTCAAATTCTTTCTCATTTTAATGGAGTTATTTGTCTTTAAATTATTGAGTCACAATAATTCTTTATATATTCCAGATACAAGTCCCTTATCATATATGTTATTTGAAAATATTTTCCTTCAGTCTGTGAGTTGCTCTTTCACTGTCTTGATGATGCCCTTTGAAGCATATTTTTAAAAATTTGATAATGTTTGCCTTATCAATTTTCTCTTTTAATCACTTTTATTTTTGGTGTCATATCTAAGAAACCCATTGCTTAATACAAATCACAAAAATATACCATCATATTTTCTTCCATAGTGTGGAGAAGGGTTACAACCTCACTCTTTTGAGTGTGGATATCCAAGGGCCCCAGAACCATCTGTTGAAAACATTTCTTCCTTACTAAATTGTTTTGACCCCTTTGTTGGAAATCAATTGGCCATAACTGTGAAAGTTTGTTTTTTGGATTCTTAATTCTATTCCATTCATCTCTATGTCTATTCTTATGTCAGAATCAAGTTTTCTAAATTTTTCTTAATGGTGGTTGTATATAGTATTGAATTTATGATTTTCCCCCTATGGGGGGAAATTCAAATAGTTAACTTTTACATTAAATAGAATTTTAATCATCTGTGAAATTTAAAAGTCTGGGAAATACTGCTCTTGCCTGTGGTTTTCCAAGCATTACTAATTCATGGTTGTAAAACCCTACTCAGTGTGAAATTACTGTATTCATTACAGGACCAAGTGACCACAGGTGGTTCTCTTGATCTGGCATTCTGTGAGGCTGAAGGAGTGAATTAGCTCATTTGTCCACTTTTCCATTTTCTAATCATGGGACAAATTTAGGTTTCCATTTTTTCAACAAGTAAAACCACTCATAATCACACAGAAAACAGTAGAGAGGCAACATGCACAGTTCTATAGCAACCAGCCAAATGTGGTGGCAGAATGGCTACTTCACCATTGCAGAGGAGAAGCAAATAATCTCTCAGAAGCCACAATGCCTGGTCCTGGTTTTCTCAATAGTGGTGATTAGCATTGTCTCCAATACATTAAGAGAAACAACTAGAATGACACTTAACTAGACTCAAAGGGACTTAGCCTGGACATGCAATCCTTTCAGATATTTTAGCGTGCAACTAACCAGAAATTGAAGGTTGGGTTTTGGTGTCACCTTAAATATGTTTATAATACACCTTGCCTTAGAAAATTTCTTTTGAATGAACTATATGGTGCCAAAGTACTCTGTAGAAATGTCCTCGTCATTATGAATAGCTGACAACATTAAAAGATCTAATTAATTCTTGCCTATGCCTGCAAATGAAATGTTTTCAACCCAGTGGATTTCACCTAGTAAAAATGTTTAAATAAATAAATAGTCTCCTGGGTAGGATCTCTGGGTTAGAATTATCCTCTCAGCTCTCATTAACATTCATAGTAAATTAAAAGAATAATAACAACGACAAAATACAAACAGCTGAAGACCTCTGATTAGGAGTCTGTTTTCTTGCTACCAGTACATTGTTTAACATTAAAAAAGGAAGAATAAAAAGTCACTTTCGAAATAATCCTTAACTTACGTTTCTGAAAGATTAAAAACTCGCTGAGGATCTCCATTCTCAATGGCATATGTTACAGGGTCTCCCTCTCGATCGGTTGCCTTTAGAGAGAAAACATAATTCAGTTATCAAATAATTGATATGGCTCCTATTCAGTAGAGTCTTATAGAAGCTTGACATGAATAGCACAGAATATAACGAATAATCATTATTTACTTGCTGAAAAAGAGTCACAAAGCATGGCCTAACGGCAAGGTGTAAAGTGAAATTCAGGTCTGATCTCAGCTTTTCTATACTCTCTGTCGTCTGAAGGCAGCAATAATGAATAAGACCAGAATCTTGTGAGCGCACACATAACTTAACCTGGTGTCAAAACACAATGAAGAGCCTCCCAGGGTTAATTCATTTAATTGTATGAGTCTGTCTTCTCAATTTAAACAAATGTGTGAAAATTTACACAAATATTTACTATTACATACTAGTATTCAGGAATTATTTAATGTGTGCTTTTAAAATGTTTTTCAGCTTATCACTTATCAAGATAATCATTCAAGTAAGTTCAGCTTTCTGGTTAAGAATCCTGAATCTGGAGCCAGGAAGTCTGAATACAAGACCAGGCCCACTTCCATGCAACTGTATTTCTCAATTTCTTGAGAAAAGTGAGGACTGTAACAATGCAAAAGCTAGTGGATGTTGAGAGGTTTAAGTGCAATTATGCATATTAAGATACACAAGTTAACATCTGGGATAGTGTAAGCTTTTTAAAAATGTTAATCATTTTTTCATCTTCCCTCCCCCATCTACATCAGAGAAGAAAAATCCTATGAACCTCTGACATTTAGTTGTAGATCACTCTTGCTCCAAGTAAAAACATACACCCTTCTTTGCGGTACTAGAGTCTGGGGTTTGACTCCTTTTCCAATGAACCATTAAATCCCATTTCAGAGACATGGGTGAGGAAAGAAATGTAGATTATATATCAGGGGTATGAGAGAGATCTGTCTAAACATGACCTTAGGAAAGAGGGAAATGCCTGAAAGAGGGCTAGAAGAGTTCTATTTATAGGTTACTAGGTTACTGGTCTGGCAGAGACACCATCCTCTATGGCTGACAGATACTGCCCTGAAATTGAAGGGACTTCAGAAAGGGATAGCTGTGTGGGGTCCTTGCAGTGACTGGGCATAACTGTCCCAACCGTAAGAACCCAAGTGTGAAAATCCATGCCCAGGCTTGCAGAGGGACTGTTCCCACCTGCAGAGCCAATTACTTTGACCTGGATTATATAACCCTGGTCACAGAACATCTCTATCAGCCACCACAATAGACTGATGACCAAAGGTCTCTCCTGGACTGCATGAACCCCAGTGTCTAGGATAACAGATAATGTTTAATTACATGCCAAGTCCTTTGGGAGAAGTTTTGTGGGATTATTTCAATTCTGTCTCACAAAACTCCTTCCATTGACCACTTACTTCATGTGCCTTTGATGATTTCCTAGTCTCCTGCTTTTGATCTACCTTATTGGCTACTTCTTCTCATTTTCTTTTGCTGATTTTACTTCATCTATATGATATATTTACATTGCATTGTTCCAAGGGTTTGTTCTTGGATTTCACCTTCCCTTAATTGCCTCAGCCAACTGCATAGCTTAGAAAACTTTCTGTCTACATAGATCTCTAGGCTAGCTCTTTCCCCTGAATTTCAGGCTCATATCCCATTGCCTCCTTGAATCTCCAATTACATGACAGCAAGCATCCCCAGTTTAAAATGTCAAAACCCCCAAATCCTGGTCTTTCTCCCACCCTCCCTTCCCATCCCTTTCCATCCCATCCCCATCCCCACAAAACCAATAATCTGATATTTACACTATGTTCACCATCTCAGTATATAGCAGTAACTATGTTTTGCTGCTTGCTCAGGCCAGATAATTTGAGCCTTGACCACTCACTCTTGCTCTCCCATGTAATCCATGAGAAAATCTCATTGGATGTATCTATGGAAAATATTTGCAGTATTGACTGTGTCTGAACTCTCCTGCCACTTTCCTCAGGTATTATAGTAATAGTCATCTTACTTGAGGCCCTGCTTCCTTCCTCACATCCCCAATGTAGCCCATTTTTGGTTAAGTAGACAGGGTAAGCATTTTTTCCAGGCCAAGATTTAATTTCTTTGGGGCAAAGGCTGTCATGACTGAGAAATCAGAATTTAAGGGATGGTTTTGATTACTGAATCAGTGTAAAGCTATTCCTTTTTGCTTTCTAGTATATTGGAGTAGACAGAGGGAAATACCTCAAATCTCTGCATTGTAATCCAACTGCCTTGATCTCTGATAATGATTGTATAGCTCTTATATTTTGCCTCTGTGATTATAAAAACCTTGTGACTAACCTTTCTTTGTACCCAGTTATCCAGTTTTTCAATTTTAGAGTTTTATAATCACCAAAGACTGCCCCTAATGTTTATTAATGAAGGGTTGTGGGTCAGCCTAGAACTAATCCACCCCAAATCCAAAGTTATCTTGATGACTGAGACTGGATCTAACCAAAATGGACCCGCCCGACATGCGCAGTAGCTTAGACTTTAACCTGCAAGCCACCTATACCTCATTCCTCTAATCATGTAACCAATCTGTGCATACTCAATAATTAGATCACCTCTAATTACATCACCTGGGGCAACTGCTCATTACACTAAACACTGCCCATCTTTTTCCCTAATAAAACTACCAGAATTACTGCAATGTGGGGAGACAGATTTTGGGCTACTAGGCCATCTGCTCTCCTACTATGCACCTAGTAATAAATTTTGTCTCTCTGAAACCCCAGTGTCTCAGGAATTGGTTATTGAGTATGTCGGGCAAAAGAATCCATAGTCTTTATCCAGGAACTGTTGTATCTTATATACTCAATGATAATAATAATAATAAAACAAAATTTAATTTAATTTAATTTACAAAAACTGTGAAATAATTAACTCAGGTAAAATAATTTAAACATTTTGAAACATTCCATTTAGATCTAACACTAAAACGGCAACTTTCATTATGTTAATTCTAATGAAGCCAATGAACAGAAATTAAGAAACAAAAGAATTCAAAAAATACGCTCATTGGAATTGGTAGTAGACGGTATATTTTTCCCTTCTGTTCTGTTCTTTGCTCAAGTACTAGCATGGAAGATAAAATGGGACTACAAGTAATGATACTGAGTTAGCATTAATATCGAAGAAACACAGAATTATGTTATATCTGAAGACCATATTTTAACACTTAAAAGCACACATTAAACTATTGTTTTCTCTTTCAGAGAGTCATCTTCTCCTGTTATACCCTCACAGATATTTTCAGGTAATTTTTGTTTATTTATTAATATATAGTCATTGTTTTTTGTTTTAATTACTTTTTTTTCCTTGAGAGACAATTTATGGTCTTGTGTTTTCATAAAAACTAGAAGTACATTTTGGAGCAAGACACCTTTTTGTAAACAACTATAAATCCGGGTTAATATTATACCTTTCTTTCAATGTATCAGGTCTACTCTAGTATTTAACATTCTTAGAGCCCAGAAATATTTTTGTCCTGATGAGAGCACTGTGAATGTTATATCATTTTCTTTAATAACTCAGTTGTCATGCAAATTAAATAATGGGGAGGCATTCAGAAAGGATTCCCAACATTTTTAGCCAAATTAATTACTTCCTATTCCTGAAGTATTTTGAAATATTTCTTCAGTTTTGGTTGACCATTTAAATATTCGAGGCATTTAAGGATTGTGTGTCAATAATTTGCCTACTTTGTTCTTATGTAAGGTTGTGTCCATGTGGGAAAACTCGAAGTCCCAGGATTTAGAGGCAAATCCTTATCTGATTGTTTTTCTTATTTTATCCTCCTAGGCAATCCTTTGTTGTTTCAGGCTTGGCAGCAAATTGTATAGTAATTAGGGAAGATTCATACTTTTCTCAGTCAAAAGAGCAAAAGAAAATTGTGATTTCTGCAGCAAAGTTCTGAAATTGTTCCTTTACATGTGCTAGCTCTTATATAAACATTATATATCTCTATTTGCAAATGTCCAAAGGGAAAAAATAATGCATGTAAGAAATAATTGCAAATGGCAATAGATGCAATGATTATTGGAGTACTGAGATTTGATCCCGTGTGTGTATGTGCTTCAAAATATATTTCCAAAAATATTTTTGAGTAGTTTTTTTTTTGTATGAATCTACCCAACTGCTTCTAAGTGATGGGTAGAAATTTACAATAATATCTGATAGACAAATCCTTGTTTAAGTTAAAATTTAAAACCTCCTTACTAAATGTCAGGCACTATATTATATTTTTGCATGCTTTACTAAACTTAAGACTCCCAACAACCTTCAAAGTAAATGGCTTAGGCAAAATACATCAATTACATTGCAATTTCTGTTACCACTCCAGATAGAATTCTCTATTGTTTACTTAATTGAAACATGCATCTTTTTAAATCGAGAAACAGTAGCAACTGATTCATCTTGAAAAAGAAGAGACTAGTGTCATTTAATGTGTTCCATAATATTATAAATAGGAATTACTCCTACTTAGTGCAAAACATTTCCTAAGTCTTTATTTTTGTAAAGGAAGTCAAATTCAAGCCCTCTTCTTCAAGGTCTTGTACAGTCACAATCATCCTCCCTAGATTTATCATACAATTTTCTAAGTAGACTCTGGTTCCAGCTACTGGTTTCCAGTCCTGGCTCTATCACCTCTCTGGAAAAAATACCTAACTATAAAATGAGTATAATAACAACATGTACAGTCTTCACTCATTAATTCATCAAATATTTATTAATAATCTACACTATGTAAAGCACTGTGCTTCAGCAGTCAACAGTACAAACAATAATCTCTGCCTTTGCAAAGCTTAAATTGCAATCAGGGGTTACAGACAATAAACAGATAGTTAAAATAAGTTTTCAAATGCATATAAGGGTTACTGAAACAAAATAATTCAGGAAGTTATATAGGATGAGCAGGATGGGGCTTGCACTTATAAATGGGTGAACACAAAAAAAGGTAAAATTTTGGCAAACACCTAAAAAAGATGAGTAAGTCTTTTTGTTATCTGGGAAAGAGCTTTCCAGGCAGGAAGCACAGGAAATGAAAAGGCCAGGGGTGGAGACATGCCTGCTGAGTTGCAGGAACAAGTGAAGTCTGTATGGATAGAGGAGAGCTAGTGGAAAACTAGCTCTTCAGTTTCAGTTGGCCATTTAAATACTGCAGGTGAAATGAGTGAATGATGTTCACTCTGCATAGGTAGCAAGTAATGAAATTTAGTCATTGATTTGCTGGTTAAACAAGCTGTCATCATGATACCAAGGATAAAAGTGGTCCTTCTAATTTTTGCATGCAGGGCAAAGAGCCTCTCTAAAAATCCAAATATCTGCTCCTAGTCTAACCAACTGGCTTGCTTACTGTATCTAAATTTGAGTAGCCCATTTTGAAGAAGCCCCAGTAAGGACACAGAAGTACTTGTTCTAAATAAGCAATGTGCTCAGACACTGGAAAATAGAAATTTGGGGGGAAAAATGAATTTTCTCTAAACTAATATCCTGTTCATGTTAACGATGAACACAGCCATCAAATACCATCTGGTAGAGTGTACTTTATGCACACAGAATGATTCTACACATTTCACAGGACATTAAGACAAAGTACCTGCCCTTTGGGATCCTAGATAGCTAAAAATCAATGGATTTAGATGATCTTTTCTTTTCTCACTTAGGCAAACAAGTTCTGATTTACGTTATTAAGCTACTTGAGAGTAAGGGCTTAAGTTAGCAAATTAATATAGCAGTGCTTCCAAAAATGTGTATTTGCAGTCCTGGTGATAAATTGGTGGCTTTTTAAAAAATATTAGTATTTATGGATATATGTCAATAGGAATTAATGCATACATTCTATTTAGATCAAGTAGTATTGTTTTATCATTTATCATTCTGATTACAACTTATTTTTGAAATAAATTCATTCTAATAAGTGTCAGTTCACTTAATTTTCAAAAAATATAAATAGCAAATAATATGATAAATAATACACAAATATGGCATAACTGAAATTTGGAAATGCAGCTAAATATACCACAAAACCATAAATAAACTCCTAAATGAAAAGATTTGAAAACATGACACATGGGAAGGATCTAGAGCTCAAAACACCTTTTTCTCTCCCTATATTGTAGTGATTCATAATCTTTTGCTCCCACAGTGAAATGGAATGCTTTAGGCTAGGAAGGCAAAGCAGATTCTCCACTGATCATCTTGGAAATTGATTCATGATCTTTTGCTCACACAGGCAAATGAAATGCTTGAGGCTTGGAAAGCAAGGCAGATTCTTTGCTGATCATGTTGGAAATTAATAGAGTTTAAAGGAGAGTATATGTTTACTTGCCTCAGCTAGCAAAAAATTCTGTAAATAAATGAATTCCAGAAAGGAAAAAGGCACTAGACTCTGGTCAGATCAGGGAGACTCTACGGCAGCCCAATCTCAAACATTTTCTTTGTGGTTCAAAATGACTAACCTTGAGACACAAAGGGGTGATGCATTCTAAAATGGACCTAGAATACTAAGTATTCTAGGAATTAAGGAATCATCAACAAAATAAACTCGTAACTAATACAAATATTCAAAATAACTCATTCAAATAATAATAGTTAGCACTCATTATCCCCCATTATACATTAGGAACTTTTTTTTTTTTTTGGCATGGGCAGGCTCCAGGAATCCAACCTGGGTCTCTGGCATGTCAGGTAAGAATTCTGCCACTGAGCCACTGTTGCGCCACCTGCATCAGGAACTTTATATCCCATTTCATCTAATTCCCAAAACAACCCTCAGTGGTATTATGTCCCTTACTTTACAAAAGATAAAAACTTAAGTTTGAAAATAATGTTGGCAAAAATGGAAGAGTAGGCAACTCTCAGCTCCCATCCCTCCACAGAAACATAAAAAATCCAAGAAGAAACTGTCAGAATACACTTTGTTAAAACTCTAGAATCAGTCAAAGATTACAATGATGAAGTTAAGTGTAAATAAAGAAAAAGACAATTTAAAAATAATAGGGAAGCTTCGAAGTATTTTTATTTGCCCTTGACCCACTCACTCCCTAGCTTGGCAGAAATCTTGAAGATGTCAGGCTGTATTCCCAGTGTGGGAAGCAAATCCCTGGTTCTGGAGGGAACAGAGCACTCCTTATTCACAGGGGATTGTCTGTCCAACCTGTCTGGGGCTATCTAAAGGACTAACAAAAAATGTTTGTCCTTGTTTCAGCTAATCAGAATCTATTCATGGTGAAAAATTGGTGGGCATTCTTTGAAAATATTGTATATGGTGAATAAACAACTCATAGCCCACCTGGATAGACTATTACAGTTGAGGCAAAATATATAATACCAAAAGCCTGTGAGGAAAAGTGGAATTGAGAGTCTCTGGAAAATTTATGCATTTAAAAGTGCCTCTGTATATAAGAGAATTTAGAAAGCTATGCATGCAACCAGGGCAAGGCATACTTACAAAGCAGCTGAGACGATTCTAAGTTCTCACCTCTGGTTGACTGCCAGACTTAGTATAAGGAGGAAGTGAAGACTAAGGAAGAGTTGTAAATGGCCTGGATATGTACGGAAGGATTCCTCCAGCAGAAAGTTAATCTAAAAGACTAGAAGAGGTGGGATTTTTCTTCCTCTCCTTCTCCTCTTCTGCCTCCTTACTATTGTTGATATTTTTTCTCTTTCTCCTTTCTCTCTCTCTCTCCCTCAGTCTCATTTTGTTGACACTTGGCATTCAAGGAGATCTTTGTTAAAGCACTAGCTGAACACAAACTACAGAGCAGTGTTTTAGGACACTACAACTGACAAAGAATACAGCCTCTACAAAACGGTTTTGAAAAGTCATTAAATAAACAGCTACTGCCTACAAGTAGCAAAAACAACCCTGAGCATGAAGAAAGAATCAAATTTACAGAATTGCCACTTGATAATATCTCAAATTCCAGTTTTCAGTAAGAAATTATGAAGCAATCAAATAGCATAGAAAGTGTGGTAAGTTGAATTTCGTACCTTGGGAGATGCCCATGTTCTTAATCTTAATCCTATTACTGCAGGCATGATCTCATTGTAAGTAGGTCCTAATGAAGATGTTATTTTTAGTTAATGTGGCCAACTGAATCAGGATGTTTCTCAATTATTTTATTGGAGGCCTTATAAAGAAAAAGACACAGGGAGAAGCCAGAAGCTGGAAGTCAACTAAACTTGGAAAAGAATGGAGAGGGCATTGCCATGTGATAGAAAAAAGCTAAGGAGACCAAGAATCGCAGGTCAACTATATTACCACCAATGTGGGGGGAGGCAAACCTTCTAGCATCCCAAACTGTTAGCCAATAAATTCCCATTGTTTAAATCAATACATTGCATAATAAATGTCACAGTAGCCTAAAAATGAAGACAAAATTCATGGTTCATTATCAGAAGATGGAAGATATTAACAAAAACTGTTTCTGAGGAAGAACAGATATTGGATTTACTAGACAAAGATATAAACCAACTCTCATAAAATACTCAAAGAGCTAAAGGAAACAATGGACAAAAAGCTAAAGAAGACCAAGAGAACAATGTAAGAAGATAAAAAATAATAATAAAGAAATAGAAATTATAAAAATGAACAAAACAAAAATTTTAGAGCTGAAAGATATACTGGCAGGAATTAAAAAAACAAAATTCACTAGAGGGTTTCAATAGCAGATTTGAATAGCAGAAGAATTTTTAAACTTGAAAATAGGTGAGCCAGTTTGAAAGGATTATGTGCCCTAGAAGAGCCATATTTTAATCCTGATCCCATTTTGTGGAAGCAGACATTTCTTTTAATCCCTATTTAGCACCTTAGGTTGGAAACTTGATTAGATTATCTCCACAGAGATACAACTCACTCTATTATGGGTATTAATCTTTGATTAGAGGGAGATGTGACTCCACCCAGTCCAGGTGCGTCTTGATTCATTTACTGGAATCATTTAAAGGAGGAAACATTTTGGAGAGAGTCTTTTAAAGCCACAAGAACCACAGGAACCCTCGCAGCCAGAGACCTATGAACATGAAGAAGGAAAATGCCCTTTGGGGAGCTTCATGAAACAAGAAACCTGGAGAGAAAGCTAGCAGGCATTGCCATGTTCACTATATGCCTTTCCAGCTGAGAGAGAAACCCTGAACTTCATCGGCCATTCTTGAGTGAAGGTCACCTCTTGTTGGTGCCTTAATTTGAACATTTTTATAGACTTGCTTTATTTGGGACATTTTCATGGCCATAGAACTGTAAAGTTGCAACTTAATAAATTCCTCCTTTTAAAAGCCTTTCCATTTCTGGTATATTGCATTCTGGCAGCTAGCAAATGAGAACAATAGGTCAATTGAAATTACCCAGTTTGAGTGTTAGAATGAAAAAAGAATGTAAGAAAATGATCAGACCCTAAGAGACAACAGATATCATCAACCATAGTACCAAATGTATAATGGGAGTCCTGTAAGGAAGAGAGAGAAAGAAAGGGACACAAAGAGTATTTGAGTAAAAGGGGGGGGGGCCAAGATG
>PVIY010008517.1:0-76649 GCA_004026745.1 Myrmecophaga tridactyla
CCAGCCGAAGCAGGAATGGAACCTGTCTCCTCTGAGTCCTCCTTAAAAGGCTTCCCATGATTAGATTTAGCATCACTAATTGCAGAAGACACTCCCCTTTGGCTGATTACAAATGGAATCAGCTGTGGATGCAGCTGACATGATCATGACCTAATCCTATGAAATGTCCTCATTGCAACAGACAGGCCAGCACTTGCCCAATCAGATAAACAGGCACCACAACTTGGCCAAGTTGACACGTGTCCCTAACCATAACAGTCCACCCCTTGTCAACTTGGCACCTATATATATATATCACCTTAAACCATACTTAATTTCCAAATGAAAACAAATAAGCACGCATTTTTTTCTTTTACCTGACAATACTCAACTGTCCTGCATATAACTGGAAACACATTAAATCTCTCCAGAATAGGGCGCAAATCTTTGGGCAACATTCATTCTTAAACTTGATATCTTACAACTTAAATAGTATAACATGAACAAAACAGCATTACAATCCTCGTTTCTGTAACTGATCACGTGGTCGAAGTTCATATTTATCACTTCCTTCTTCAACTCCCCATTCCATGTTTTTCCCTTTACCCTCAGCAAGCACTTCAGCTGACCGTGGTTCTTTGCCTGGTGGGGTGACCTAAACCTTCATTCCTGAAGTTTCAGAGCCATTAGTAGTCGTGCCTGGATTGTGTTATTGCAGTTTTCCATTGATTTTAATCACAGGGCATGGTAGTACTAATAGACGCCCTAGGGGATCTCCTATATTCCAAGAAAACTCTTCTTTACCTCCATTATGTAGTTGCAGTCCTACTTCCTTCTGATAGGGTCAATTACCCCAGACAATAATGTAATCCCCTTCTTGGCTTGTTGATCCAGAGGCATAAGTAGCCCAAAGTGACCAGGTGGCAGTCTTAACTTCCAGTTCAGTGGTATCATTGTTGTTTCTCCTGGAGGAAGCACACCCCGTTTTGGAACTAAAACCTGAAGACCAGCAGAGACCATCCTGTGCCTTCCACATAAGAAAGAACCTCAGTGGAAAGTTAGCTGCCTTTCCTCTGAAGAACCAACAAAATAAATCCCCTTTTATTAAAAGCCAATCCATCTCTGGTGTGTTGCATTCCGGCAGCTAGCAAACTAGAACAGATTTGGTACCGGAGAGCGGGGTGCTGCTGCGGTTTGCAAATACCAGATATGTTGGAACAGTTTTTGGATGGCTAAAGGGAAGATTTTGGAGGAACTGTGAAGAGAATGATGGAGAAGTCCTGGAGGGCTTGAAGAGACTGTTGGTGTAAATGGAACCACTGCCAATCTTGGCAAAGGAGAACACAAAAGGGAAAAGTTGGAGTTTGCAGAGTAAGAACCATGGAAGCTCGGGTCTGAAGCCAAGAAACCTTGACCAGGAGAGTGGACCCACCCATATGTATGGAGAGGGTGAGTTTACCCTGAAGGGTGAGGATTAGTCTCCCCTCTCATTGCAGTGGAAGAGTTGTGCAGCCTCAGGCCTTGGAGAAGGTAGAGCGCCCTCCTTGGGGGACTGGGAGAGCCTGGCTGCCACCACATGGAGGGGTTGAGCGTGTGCCCCGGAAATGGCAGAGAGCCCAGGGGTGGCCCTGATGCCTGGAGAGAGTGGAGCCGAGAGGTGGTCTCCTTGATGTTCTCCGAGGTTGATTTGGAAAGAGGCAGACCACTGCATGGGCCCTTGGAAGGGGTGGGACTGCCACTGTCTAAAGCCGAAGGATGAATGACTTTCAGACTTCGAAATCCTATGGTGTTTGCCCTGCAGGTTTTACATCTGTGTTTCTTCCAATTTCTCCCTATGGAAATGAAAATCTATATCCTGTGAGTATCCTCCTTTGCATCTTGGCACTAGACGACTTGTTTTGAGATTCACAGGTCCACAGCAAGAAGAGAATTTTTTGCACCTGTTTAAGGTGATGCTTGAAGTTGCCAAGTTGACAAGGGGTGGACATGTGTTAGTTAGATTCAGTTGTCAACTTGGCCAGGTGAACATACCTAGTCTTGTTGCTGTGGACATAAGCCAATGGTACGTGAACCTCATTTGTTGCTAATTACATCTGCAGTCGGCTAGGAGGCGTGTCTGCTGCAATGAGTGACGTTTGACTTAATTGGCTGGTGCTTAAATGAGAGAACACAACGTAGCACAGCCTAAGCAGCTTGGCATTCCTCATCTCAGCACTTGCAGCTCAGCCCAGGCCTTTGGAGATGCAGAAAGAAGTCACCCCGGGGAAAGTTGTTGGAACCCAGGGGCCTGGAGAGAAGACCAGCAGAGACCATCCTGTGCCTTCCAGGTAAGAAAGAACCTCCGTGGAAAGTTAGCTGCCTTTCCTCTGAAGAACCAACAAAATAAATCCCCTTTTATTAAAAGCCAGTCCGTCTCTGGTGTGTTGCATTCCGGCAGCTAACAAACTAGAACAGATAGGTACTGAAAACTGGAAGGTAGGTGATCCTTGTTTTAAAATGGCAGATAATCTGGCAAAATTAACTAGTGGCTTTGTCTGGAAGGCAGATTTTAAAAGCCATGAACATAGATATTTAGTAGAAGAGATTTCCAAATTAAATGTGGAAAGTGCAGCCTGGTTTCTCCTTGCAGCTTATAGTGAAATGCAACAGGAAAGAGATAAACTGAGAACTGAACTCTTGGGTATAAAGAAACCAGAAAATGATGTTCTGGAAAATTCTGGGCTTCCAGGAAGGGAGACCCCAGAGAATAGTGCCCCACATGAGGATTTAACCAAACGTGGAACAAGTCAGCCATTTCAGAAAAAGCTAGTATTGGAAATGAAGTTATCCAGGAAGGATCTGTTGAAACTCCTGCTGTCTGATGGGCATAGTCCTTGCTTACTACATAGAAAGCCAACAAGAATGCTGTAGGACCTGTATAAACAGAACTGCTGCCAGCCTGGACTGGGGAGGCTCAGAAAAGGGACAATGTGAAGGTAAAATAACTTCAGAGGCAGAACTATAGAAGCTAAAGTCTAGAGTCAAGAAACCTTGGACCAGGACAGTGGGCCCACCCAAGCACATGAAGAAGATGACTTTGCCCTAAAGGCAGAGTATGGGCCTTCTGCCTCATTGCACTGGAAGAGTGGTGCCGCCTCAGGCCTTAGAGAGGGTGGAGCACATTCCTTGGGGATTGGGGAGAGCCTGGCTGCCACCACATAGAGGGGTTGAGCGTGTGATCCAGAAATGGCAGAGAGCCTGGGTGCAGCCTGATGCTTGGAGAGAATGGAGCTAAGATAAAGGTGGTCTCCCCAGTGTCCCCCAGTTTGCATTCAGAGAGAGGCAGGCCACTGCATAGGCCCTTGGAAAGTGTGGGACTGTCACTTTCTAAAGCTCCAAAGATAAATCTCAGACTTTGAAATCTATTGGAGTTTGGCCTGCAAGTTTTCAAAACTGCTTGGGTCCAGTGACCCCAGTGTTCCTTCCAATTTCTTCCTATGGAAGTGGAAATGTTTATCTTATGACTTTCCTTCCTTTGTATTTTGGCAGCAAATAACTTGTTATGAGTTTTTACAGTTCCAGAGCCAGAGTAGAGTTTTGCCTTAGAAGAGACCATGCCTGTAGCTGACTTTGATGAGATTTTGTAGTTTTAACCTTGATTGTACTTGTATTGTTACTGAAATTGTTTAAGACTTTCTGCTATTGTGATAGAATGAATGTATTTTTCATTTGGGAAGAACATGTCTTTTTGCGGTCCGAAGGGTGGAATGTGCTGGTTTGAATTTGTATACACCAGAAAAGCCATGTCCTTTAATCCTCATTCGGTATTGCTGGGTGAAAGTTTTTTGATTATCCATGGAGATGTGACCCACCCAGTTGTGGGTGGTAACTTTTAATTAGATGATTTCCATGGAGGTGTGTCTCCACCCATTCAAGGTAGGGTTGCTTACTGGAGTCTTTTAAGAAGGAACCATTTTAGAAAGAGCCACAGAGCCTGTGCAGCCAGAGACCTTTGGAGATGAAGAAAGAAAATGCCCCTGAGGGAGCTTCATGAAACAAGAAGCCAGGAGTGAAAGCTAACAGATGCCGCCATGTTCACCATGTGCCTTTCCAATTGAGAGAGAAATTCTGAACAGCATTGGCCTTCTTGAACCAAGGTATCTTTCCCTTGGACATTTCTTAGATTGGACATTTCTATAGCCTTGCTTTATTTGGGACATTTTCACAGCCTTAGAACTGTGGACTTGCAACTTAATAAATTCCCCTTTTTAAAAGCCATTCTGTTTCTGGTATATCACATTCCAGCAGCTAGCAAACTAGCACAGTAATGAATGGTGGTGATGGAAGCATAACATTGTGAAGGTAATTAACACCACTGAATTATATGTTTGAATATGGTTAAAGAGAAAGTCCTAGGTTGAATATCTGTTACTAGAATAAAAATAATTAAAAAGTAGGACTGTATAACACAAACATTGAACCCTATTGTAAACTATGGACTATATTTAATGTAATAATGATACTAATTTTTCATCAATTGTAACAAAGGTACAACACTAATGCAAAATGTTAATAATATAGGGGTATAGGCATGATTTTTCTGTGAACCTACAACTTCTCTAATAATAACAAAAATTAATGGAAATTAAACTCCTCCCAAAATAATTGTTTCCCTAAAATATTTTGTGTCCTTATATAAAATATATATGTATAAGATGATCATATATATACTTGGATATAGCTGGACCTCACATTTATTGGAACTTACTTGTGTCTCAAGTTGGCTAATACCTGGAGATTCATCATTTCTTTTTGTCAGGGAATATTCATTCCCTTGCTGTTTTTATATTTATTGGTGTGGGTCAAAATGTATTCCTCACACACTCTGTCCCTGCCCTATCCAATTTTTCTAGAATGTCTGTGTCCTGAGTATTGTCTGAAAATTGTTGTAGATCATTTGACTTTGTTAGCAGGTGTAATTTGACTTGAGTAATGAAATTAGTTCAGAAAAATGCATTGGACAATTTAATATAAAGCTATAGCTACAGCATTTATTGAACACTTACTATGTGCTGTCATTTCTAAATACTTAATCTTCATTTTATGTGATAGGTACTGCTATTATCCCTGTATTTATAGATGAGGAAACTGAGGCTTAGATTAATTTGCTCAGATAAAATCACATAGTAAGTGGCACAGCTACAATGCATCCAAACCTATTTTGAATTACGTTTTACTGTCTCCAAGACCTCTCAGGAAACATCACAATTGCAATATGATGCTTCCTTCTCTGTTTCTCTTTATGAGATAGTAAGGATACAGTAATTTAATGGGAACATACCTGGGACCTACACTGTTTGCTTGAACATGCCCTCTTGGAAGGCTCCCCCAGTTAGCCCCTCCCTTAATCAGATGCCATTCTTTTATTCTTCCATTTCACCTTGTCTAGTTTGCTAGCTGCCAGAATGCAATATACCAGAAACAGAATGGCTTTTAAAGGGGGGAATTTATTAAGTTACTAGTTTACTGTTCTAAGGCTGTGGGAATGTCCAAATTAAAGCTAGTCTATAAAAATTGTCCAAATTAAGGCACCAATAAGAGGTTACCGTCACTCAAAAAAGCCAATGAAGTTCAGGGTTTCTCTCTCAACTGGAAAGGTACATGGCAAACATGGCAATGTCTACTAGCTTTCTCCCCCAGCTTCTTGTTTCATGAAACTCTCCCAGGGGTGTATTCCTTCTTCATCTCCAAAGGTCTCTGGTTGCATGGGTTCTGGCTGTCATCATTCTACTGTCATTCTCTGCTCTCTCAGAATCTCCAGCCTTTTCCAAAATGCTTCCTCATTTAAAGGATTCCAGTAAAGTACTCAAGACCCACCTGGAATGGATGGAGTCACGTCTCTCTCTACTCAAAAGTTAATACCCACAATTCGGCGAGTCACATCTCCGTGGAGATAAAGTTTTCACCCTACATTATTGAATAGGGATTAAGAGAAATGATAGCTCCCACAAGATTGATTAGAATTAAAACATGGCTTTTCTAATGTACATAAATCCTTTCAAACTAGCACACAGCTCATCCCAACTTTACTTTATCACTGTTTCATCCATTTGACCATAAGCTATTCGAAAACAGTTTCTCTCTTTGTCTCTTGCACATAGCAGTTTCTTTCAGTGCATGAAAGTGGGAAATTACTATTAAAAATGTATCAACTAAACTGTTTTCTATTTTCTTGTATAATTCTGTATAATATTTTCTAGTATAATATTTTAAACACAAATAGGTGATGGAAATGTGTAAAACAAAATTATAAAATCCTTAATTTTTTTAGGTATTTACAGAATGAAGTGGAACAATGTATCTGTTGTGAGTAAAACTGTCAAATCTTCACTAGCAATGAAACAGCCAAAACTTGAGTTCTACTCTTCTCTCAACCAGGCTCATATGTACACTGTTATTCTAGACTGGGGAAGTTTGCTCACCATGTAATACTCTGCATTTTTCAGTATCTTCCTTTAATAGACCAGGCCCATGCGTCTTCTGTATGTAGAAGATGGAATGAAGTTTTTCTTATTCCTTACCTTTGGAGAAAGTTTGAATTTGAACTGAACCAGTCAGCTACTTCATATTTTAAACCCACTCATCCCACTCTTGTTTAACAGATAATTAAACAGCATGCTTCCCTATCTATAATATGTTAGTTTTAAGGTAAGAAAAATAAACATTAAGTAGAAACAATGAAATTTTGTTAATAACATTCTCATATATCTAGATTCTCATTTTGAGGCAATCAGTGAAATTTGCAGAACTTTTTTCCCAAAGTATTTCCTGTTTTTCTGTAGCTATTTGCATAGATTGAGTTATAGAACTTGGTCTATAAATGAAGATCTTATACTTTAGTTTGCTTCATCTGGATCTAGTTACAATTCACTTGTTATCTAGATAATATTTGAAAGTGTTAAGTGATTAGAAAGTTAATTTGTAATCTCTTTTAAAATTTATTATCTAAGTCAGTTTGTGTAAAGAAAAAATACAGCTTTATAACTTCAAGGAATAAATATGAAATAATTTGCAGTTTGATTCTATTAGATAATTATATTGACAGCAACTTTCTAATAAAATGCCTTGAGAAAATCATTTATCTAAGATTTAAAATTGTCCTTATAGGTTAATGGTAGCACTGAGTCAGCAGAACCTGCCTGTGATGTACTTTCTCAGTTGGTAAATTTTTCTATCCAGACTTTGAGCTTGATTTCAACGATGAAGCCAAGTTTTATGAATGTGTCAAAGGTAAGGACACTATGCTTTTTTTGTAAGCTATACTAAAATTTTTAAGTGTTGCTGCACTCGGAAGAAATCTCAGTTTTTTTCCTTCAAGACTACTACTTATATACAGAGCATTTTTTAACATTTTTATTGTGAAATAACATGCATACAAAAAAGTGATAAATTTACAAATATATGGTAACAAGTAGTTATAGAACAGATTCAGAATTTGATATGGGTTAAAGTTCCACAGTTTCAGGTTTTTCATCCAGAACCTCCCCACATCGTGTAGAAGACCCTCTCAGTCACTCACACCCTGAAACTTCTGTCCCAGTCATTTTTCTGCCACTTCTCTAGTTCCATGGAGTAGGGTAAACTCAGCCTATTCTATTCCACCATCTTCCCAGAAGTACCCTCAAAGCATTTTTTAAAGCAGTTTTCTGGTGACTACCAAGTTTTACCAAAATAGCTTGTTCATGTCTTCAGTCTTTAGGTATATTATGTTTTATAATTTTATTGTTTCCACAGTAGATGTCGTTTATATAAAATTTATATGTTATACTTAAAATGTTCAAGTGCCAGTTTACTTAGAATATAGGGCAACAGTAGATGTTTTTCCTGAAATTCTGTAGCCTAGCCACTGGAGGCAGAACAGAACTGAGTTCTGCAGCCATACCAGATGTCATGGAGAACCGGACTCTTTCAGTTTTGTCCCCAGCTAAAAATTGGGACTGGATTACCAAAGAAGAATGGATGAATGTTAGTGAGGTGGCAAGCAGCAGCATCTGCCACAAACTAGTACCTGTCTTCTCTTCATTCATGCCTCAACTTGAATGCCATCTCCTCAGAGGGCCTTCCTTGACCATTTTTGCCAAAACAACACATTTTCCCACAGTTACTCTCTACTATATTACAATATTTTGTCTTCTTTATATCATTTATCAATACCTGAAATTACCTTATTTATTTGTTTAACATATTTATGGTCGTCTCCCCACACCAAAACGTTAGCTCCTGAGGGCAGGGATTCTGTCCATTTTATTTACCATTTTAAACCCAGAATTAGAATAGTACCTGATGTGTTAAGTACTAAATTATGGTTGTGGTAAAACTAGTTAAGGTAACTTTCTACAGAAGAGGATGAAGGAAGGAATAGTAGTATCTTCTCGCTCATAAACTGGATCATGGCTCTCCTTTAGCAAGCATTTCCATTATCTTTTTATGAGATTTGCAGAAAAAACATGGGTCATTTGGGGAATAGAGTAATACAAGTAATCAGATGAAAACTTACTACTTTTTATTAATTATTTACTTTTTTATCATCTATAAAATCAGATTAGCCTGAAATTCTTCATAGATTCTAAACCTGTCTCTAATGTTGCAGATTAGCTTCTAGGGCCAGCTTCTAGGATAGCTGCTACAGTTACCAGAATGACACTCAAGGAGTCACAAGACCTAGTTTTAAGCTCAGCCTTCAGAGTAAAATGAGCTGTCTGGCTTCTGGCAAGGTCACGAATCTCTCTGAGCCTCAGTTTTCTCATCTGTCAACTAATTAATAAGATTAAAAGTATAACTATTTTGACAAGCATAAAATGCTACCCAAATATGTTGTTATTATAATAAAATATGTACTCTCATGCTTAAATATGTCCTTCAGGACTAAAGAAGTCAGTTGGATTTTGCTTAAAAGGAAAATAAACCTTGTATTTCTTAAAGAGAAAGAGTAATGCATTTATACATCTCTAATAACTTAGGACTATAAAATTTAGGAAAGATATCATACCCTCTACCATTTGGAAATTTGTTTACTACTAATGTAAATCAATATGTTTTCCTATAAATGAATTAGCATTTATAAACATTTGGTTATTCTAATAGGGACAATAGAACCTTTGGTAGAATCCAAATTGATTTTGAAAACAGGAAAAGTTATCATACATGGCTTTGGTTTCCAGACTTTTCTACGTTTGCCAGAAAATACCAGATCTGTAAACTTGTGAAATCCTGTACATTTTGAGGCTAAACCATAAAAAAGCTTTAGTTTGTCAGTTTTCAAAGCATATAAATATTTAGACTTTCTTTCTTCAGATAACTTGTTAGCAAAAGAATGTCACTTAAGATTGTAAAATATTTATTCATTCATTCGACAAATATTTATTGACTGTGTACTCTGTGCTAGATACTATTTCAGGTGCTGGAAATATAGAAGTCATTAAAATAGGTAAAAAGTCTTTTTCTTCTACTGCAGAGATCAGAGAGTCCAAATAGTAAATATTTTGGGTTTTGTGGGTCATATGGTCTCTGCCGAACTATTCAGCTCTGCTAATGTCCTATGAAAGCAGACATAGGCAATACATAAAATAATGGGCATGACTTTGGTCTGATCATATTTTATTTATAGATACTGAGATTTGAGTTTCATGTAATTTTCATTTCACAAAATACTCTTTTTACATTTTTTTCAACCATTTGAAAATGTGAAAACCATTCTTAACTCACAAGCCTTATAAAAACAAACTATGGGGCTGGATTTGTCCTGTGGGCCATTGGTTACTAACCCCTGTCCTAGGAAATAAGTATAATCATATAATTTTAATACTAAGAAGAAATCCTTGAAAATGAAAATAATTGGAAGGCATTCTTAGTGTAATCTTTGAAACGTCTTTCTTTCCCTTTGTTCCATTTACTAATTGTAGAAAGTATAGAGCTAGACTTTGTTATTAAAGTGTCTTCTACTGGTGAATGGTACCATGAAAAGAGAGTAATATATTGACTGTTTTTAGTGTATTTTTTCTGTTTGTTGACACAAATAGTTTTAATGAATTATCTGATCAAATCTATAAATTTTAAATAATGTTTTCATAATTTTTCTCTTATTGCCACGTATGCTGGTTTGTATCTGTAGTGTACCCCAGAAAAGCCATGTCCTTTAATCCTCATTCAGTATGGCTGGATGGGAACTTTTTGATTATCCATGGAGATGTGTCCCACCCAATTTTGGGTGGTAACTTTTGATTAGATGGTTTCCATGGTCATGCGGCTCTACCCATTCAAGGTGCAGTTGCTCACGGGAGCCCTTTAAGAGGGAACCATTCTGGAAAAAGCTAGAGAGCCATAAGAGCCCATGCAGCCAGAGACCTTTGGAGATAAGAAGGAAAACGCCCCTGGGGGAGTTTCATGAAACAAGAAACCTGGAGAGACAGCTAGCAGATGTCGCCATGTTTGCCATGTGCCTTTCCAGTTGAGAGAAAAACCCTGAACATCATCGGCCTTCTTGACCCAAGGTATCTTTCGCTGGATGCCTTACATTGGACATTTCTATAGTCTTGCTTTAATTTGAACATTTTCACAGCCTTGGAACTGTAAACTTGCAATTAATTAAATTCCCTTTTTTTTAAAGCCCTTCTGTTTCTGGTATATCACATTCTGGCAGCTTGCAAACTAGAATACCATGCAAGACACATTTTATATGGACATTGACAGTTGTTTCTGTCAACTTAAAATCATTATCATCAATCAAAATTGAAGACACACCCGTGGATGATCCTTCTTTGAAGATTGTTGTGGCCAATAAGAGTGAAACTTTAAAACTCCTAAAACTAACTAGCTGTCCTCATATTTATCTGATGGTAGGTTATATTATTTAAAGCTTGATTATTTTCTTTTTGTTATAGAAATAGTAATAATGCAGTTTCTTATTGAAAATTGCATGCTGATGATGTAATATAATTCATAAAAGTAATTTTTTTCTATAGAAGTCTTAATCTGCAAGTTAGATATGGTTTAAATTCCTTCTCCTGATAGTATTTTAATTATGTATCGATATATTTCTTGGCAACCATCCTCTCAGAAACTAATTAGCAAATAATGAATAACTAATTTCAAATTTAAATTTATAAAATATTACATTAGTATCAGTATGATTCTTTGTTCTCAAGAATTTTTCCCTATTTCCCCCAGGAATCCTTTGTGTAGCTGATCATTATAAGACCTTAGAGAACTGGCATTGAATTATTACATTCTAGGTGATAAACTTCTAGCACTTTCAAGCGAGACTCATGTTAAGCTTGAATGTCTTCGAATTGATGTTGTGAGTGAAAATCCTGGACAGATTGAATTTCATTCTATTAAAAAACAAAATTGGGATGTACTTATTAAACACTCCCCTGGAGTTAATGTTGTTATGCACTTCTTTTTATGTGAAGAGGAATTTGAGGTATTCTTCAATGAAGAAGTCCCTGCCACTCTCCTTTATTTTGGTTGTTCAGCAAGCAAAATAATTCTAGGAGGGATAGATCTTAACTGTTCAAGACTAATTGAGTTAGTGGGATGTGCTAATGGTCTTCAGCCTCTTGATAATGAACTTATTTGTATTGCTAAACACTGTAAAAACGTAACCACTTTGGGTCTCAGTCAATGTGAAGTTAGCTGCAGTACATTCTTTGAGTTTGTAAAGACTATGTGGGAAAAGTATTACCCAGCTCTCTATAATGAAGGAAGTGTTGATTCCTGATGATGCCTAGAGGAAATTCACACTGAAATCTCCAAATATCTGGGAACAAAATGGTTCCCTGATGAGATGCCTGTCTGGTAATTTGCTACTAAACATTAACCTTTTTCTTAAATCAGTAAGATGAACTTCTGTTTGTGCAGTATTTTAGGTAAATTAGTTTATCATTTGCAAACTGCCTTAATGGATGCTGTTGAACTATTTGAAAAATATATGATAACTACGAAAAACCAGAAATCTCTGTAAATAAGGTATAGAGTTGGTTGATATGTTAAAAACTGCAGATTGTTTCTAGGTAAGTTTCTCAGCCTTCCTTGAAGGCATATTTTTTTAACTTGCTAAATCAATTTGTAATACTGAACTTTGGATCCCTAAAGTTATGCCATATACTTTACAACTTTATATTATTTTAATTTCTTCTATTTCATCTTGCTATTAATATATTTTACAAAATATGTTGTACGAGAAACTAAGTAAAATCAGCATATAGAGACAGAGGCTTACTTAATTGTACTTAGCATGATAAAAGATTATCTTGTGATTCAAAAAATAATTTCTAATTCCCAATGTACTTTGAATTCTACTTTATTATATTAATTTGGGAGAAAAGGTTCATTAGATTAAAATTCAGTAATGCTAATTCATTTTATAAGGATACAATGATTTTAATTGATTACATTAATACCTAAATAAAGAGGTAGATCTTGCAGGGTGTTTGGGAAGGAATCAGTATTAACTCACCTACTACTTTGTATCCAGAGCTGTGCCAGATCCTTTGCATAAGTGATCTCATAATTTAATCAGCAACATAGTTAATACTCTTTAGTGGCTAACATATTGCTTGTAGGTTGAAGATATATCCTTAAAATTACCTACAAAGCCCTACAAGGCTTGGCTTCTCCCTGCCTCTTCACTTCCCTCCAAGCAACCCCTTACCCTTCTCTGTAGTCATAGAACGTTTGCACATATTCTTTCTACTTAGAATACTCTCTTTGTTCACTTAGATCTTTCCTCAAGATTTTACTTCCTCAGGGAAACCCTCCAAGACACCCAGCCGGTCACCCTGCTCATTGACCAGGTCCCCATCCCATATGTTCTCAGCACTGTGACTTTCCTTTGTGGTACTTATCACCATTGTAATTTGCCATTTACTTGTGTGATTATTATCTGCTTATCATCAGTGCAAGAGCACTGTTGGTTTTGCTCATTGTCATACCCCCAGCATCTGGCATCCATTTAACATATAGTAGGCACTTAATAAATTTTGTTTACTTTACTTTTCAAACTTGTTCCCCTCAGTCCTCCCTCCAATATCTTAAATTTATTTCTAAGAAACCAATTAAATTAAAAAATAGAAATAGGCATTTGCTCATTTTCCAGTCTTGAATACTTTTAAATTAGGAAAATATTTTTGTATTCTCATCTATTAAGAAATTAGAATACATAGTGATTTGTAAGTGATGGTTTTAAGAACTAGCAATTTTATCTCCCTTTCTTCTGAGACTGTACTTGTGCAGATGTTCTCCTCACTGCACTACATTCTTTCCCTTTATGAACTTGACAAGAATAGGGATGGCATCTCATTCACCTTTGTGTTCACAGCTCTTAGAACAGTATAGGGTACCTTAATTAGTACTCTGTGCTAGAGGAGCTGATATTACTGGTCAGAAAATAAAGCCAATTTCTTAAAGATTGTATTACTATTGTAGATTATAAAATTTATACCTTAAATTCTAGGAGGTGCAGAGCAGCATATAATAGGGAACTTAAACTCTGATTAGCATAACAGAACAAACACAAAAGAAATGGCATGACTCATATGGAGGGCTCAGGTGGTTGGGGATCAGAGTAGTGTTACAAATACTGAAGAATTAAGCCCCTGGTTTCGCCTGGTATTACTTTAAAATTATATAATGGAGCAAGAGGTCTGGGGGATATAACATCTGATTGGTAGGGTGATAAAATACCAATGGCATTTGAGTGACAGGATAATGGAGCAAAACAGACAGGGACAGAAAAAGGCCAAGGAGGAGTTTCTCCCCACAGCTGCCTAGCACAGAGAGATAATGAGTGCCCAGGTCCACTTTCACACTGTATGAGAAATTGATGCTGTAAATTTTGCTGTCTTTAGTATGGCCAGTTGAACCTAGTGAACTAGGCACTATAATGAATCGTAGAACAAAACTCAGAATCAGATATTAATTAACTCAATTAAATTACCCTGGTTAGTCTGATTTACTGAGTTGATAACTTGAAAATCAAAGCATTTTTAAGACAGCTAGAAACAAGAAAATATAGAATATTTTTGATGCTTCATTAAATGAAAATATCTCTGGAAAACCTTTAGGCTTTAAAAAAATTTTAATTGTGTAAGCAAACTTACTCGTGTTAAAAATGTTTCTTTGCATTTGTTGGAGGAACTTCTGGACAAGTTAGAATAATTTTCTGAGCCAACAGAAAATGGTGAGGGGGTCCTTTTGCAGATTGCACCGAGGAAACCCAAAAATAAGATTCTCAAAATTTTTTCGTTCCTCATGAACTTTGCTGGCTTTGTTTGTATGGTACTAAATAAATATTGGGAAGATAGAGGCAAGCAGATTTTTAAGTATGTATTGCTATTAATATGCCAGTGAATATGATGCATGTTCACATAAGGATATTAGAATTCTTTCCTCTCTAAGCCTGTCTTCTTTAAATTGGTCACATAAACTCTTATTGCATTAAATTAATTTTCTGCAGATAATTCAAAAACAGTTTCAAAATAAAAATTGACTTTGTTCACATTAATAATTTATAATTATTGAACTTGATAGGATATCAGACACCTCCATTTTTGACATAAAGATGTAATCACTTTTACTAAGGAAAAAATAGCTCGGTACTATTATTCCTCTGTCATTTGAACCTTATAATACTTTAAGCTGAACATTTCAACACCCAAGCCCAAAAGATATGAGGGGGGCGGGGGGAGCCCACTCTTATATAATCACCAGAGGGCACTCTATTCCACTTCTTCCTAAGAAAGTAGTCCTTTAGAAAATTTTTGTTTCCATTCAACAGCTATGCCTGCCCAGTGCTAGGCAGATGGCAACATTCTTGCTGTGCCTTGAAATTCTCCATTCCAGTTAATGAGCCTGGTTTTCAAAACAGTGATTGTATCTAAATGTGTTTTGCCTCCTAAAGAATCACTTTAGGTGGCTATTTGTAAAGCTAAACATACTTCATTGTTCAAGCATTTTAGAATTGCTTTTTAAATTGCCTTTAAAGACTTGTGCTATTCCTTTTTTGTATCCTCAATAACAGGGCAGCATTTGTTCTTTGAAAGAAAATGTAATTTCTGGAAACAACCTAAAGATTTTTGGCATCAAGGAGATGAAAAAGATGATCAGTCCAGATAGTGCTAGCTGTACTTTTCTATTTTTAACCAAAATTTAAATTCTTAATTTGTTAATCTTATATAAGATGTTATAAAACAGTAGAGAGTAGTATCTAACTGGATATAAGTACTACAAGTTGTGTGACACACGCTCTAAATTATCTGAGAGTCATTATTAACTCTCCCTGTTTCCTGGCCACTCACATGCAAGTACTGTTGCCCCTATAACATAGTATTTATAATAATAAATACCCATGAAATCACCTCCCAACTGCAAAACTTCAGCATTGATAGTAACTTAAATCTTTGTGATCCTCTCCTATCAGTCCCAAGATAACTACTGTTCATTATTTTCTTGCTTTCCTTTTCTTTAGTTCTATCACATATTTATGTATTTCTAAAAATTTTGTTTAGGTTTTCATTGTTTTGAATTTATATAAAAGAATAATTTGCTATAGGTGATTTTTTTTACTTTTTTCACTCAAAATTATATTGCTATGATTCACCCATTTTCTTTGGTGCAGCTGAGGTTCATTTATTATAATATTCCATTCTATAATTATTCCACAAGTTGTCTATTTCACTGTTGTTCTAGGTTGTATATGACAAATAGTGATGTCACAGATAATGTTATACATATGTCTTGGTATACAAATGTAATACTTCTCCAATAATAAAGTTCAATTAATTACTTTTCCTTTAACATATCTATACTTACAAACAGAATCATTCTGCTGGAGTGTTCTGCATTCCAAAGGATTTAATCAAAATTCATTAAGAACGTTTCCAGCTTATTCATTTCTTAACTGACTGGTTTAAAACGTAGGGAGCCATAATTATTTCTGGTCCTTCGAACATTTGTATGGTTTTATTTACTACCTGTGGTCAACATAACTAGGACAGAATAATACAATGATGTGTGAAAATAAGTAGCTGTAATATGTATATGGCTAGAGGCAGACTGACTCAGTTCCATGAGATACTTTAGATGTGGGTAGACCCTTTTCTCATCCTGTAGTTTATCCTATATTCAGTCTCACTGAAACCTAGAATATTGTATATTTTCTTGACCTTCCATCAGTCTTTACCTAGAAAACCTACCACTTTTATGTATGTGAGAGTGGACAGGAAAACCAGCAAATCCTCTCTTATTCTAGAAGCAGCTAACCCTTCAGCCAATTTGATAAGCCTGAGGATATTGCTGAGAGTCTTCACTAGCTTAACTAAAAAAAAAAAAAATCCTCCAATTTATTCAGCTAATGTTTATTAAGTATAATTGTACCTAGCATTTTACAGCACTCTATTCTTATAGCATAGAAACAGCTTTGGGCATTTTCTTATTTTCCAGCAGAAAGGTAGCTAGTTTTAGAGATGTCAAAATGCAGCCTGAACCAGATTGCATTCATTTGTTTATGTATCCTATGTCTTTAGGACTGAGAAATTGAGGGTGGGGGTGGGAATGTATTTGGAGGAAAGAACTCAGATCCCATAGATGATGGAAAAATGAGAGAGCCCTGAGAAATTAGTTCACACCCAGACATCAAAGTCACAATGAGTTGAAATCAAGTGCCATTTTCTTTTTTGCATGCTTCATTTTTATTTGAACCCAAATTTTTTGTAAAGCAGGATATGAATCCAAGTTTTAAGAAGATTACTTTCTGTTTAGAAGATCTGGTCATTTGTTTTCCATTTACAGGAACTCAGTAGGATCACTCATGTCACAGTTTTCAATATGTACATGGGATTGTATGCCAGGATAAACTTTCTGCAAGGGCAGTAGAGTTCCCAGTCTTTCTCCCTTCTTGATAGAACCTTTAAATTTAACTGGCTTAATGTAGAACATTTTGATGCAAAATCCTGAAAGAAAAGAAGTATAGTTATTTATATTCTGAATTTTAGTAACCTTGAGTTAAAATTCAAAAACTAAGAACAGAAATGAAAAACAAACAAAAAGAAATGAGAGTTGATTCTTGATTCAACTCAGAAAATAGGAATAAAAATGACAAAATCATATCAGAAATGAGATTAAATTACAAGATGCCCAAGGGAGAATACATTCAAATGCAAATTTAATAAAGTCACTGAAGAACAGTGGGAAAGCAAATAAGTGGCCTGGAAAATTGACCTAGAATGATCAACTCCAAGACATTCTAATAAAACTTAGATTTTGAAGACAAAGAAAAATGGAAATAACTGGAACAAAAATACAAACCTTAAATATCAAAATAAATTTTAAAAATAAAGATACAAACAGGAGAGAAAGAAATACAGTTAATAGAATACAGTAATTGGACCATGTGACAGAATTGGGGCCAAATGTATCAATCATATCTGTAAATATGAATAGCCTTAAATTGCCTATTAAAAATATTTTCATATTGGCTTGACAAGCAAAACCCAATTCTATGCAATATACCATAAAACAGTGACTCAAAAAGGCTGAAAATAAAGAACTGAACAAAGATTTACCAAGCAAATGGATGCAGTGAGAATTCAGGCCAAAAGATATTGAATTAAGACAAAGGAAGACAATTTATAATGCTAAAAGCACAGTTCACAATTAAGAGATTAGTTACAATTATTGAGGTACCAGATAACACAGAAACCTTTTATATAACATGCAGAAACTACAGGAGATGCAAAGAGAAATAGAAACCCACTAGTAATAGGAGACTTTCATACTCTACTCTTAGTGCAAACAGGTCAAGTGGACAAAAAATACCTAAGACTATAAAATTGTGCTCTCTACTTCAGTACCCAGTAGCCACATGTGGCTACTGATCCCTTGAAAAGTAGCTAATCTGAATTGAGATGTTCTTTATGTACAAAATACTTAAGATATTGACGGCACAGAATAAAAAAATCTTGTTAATTTTATATTAATTGCAGGTTGAAATGATCATATTGTAGAGCTACGGGATTAAATAAAATATATTTTAAAAATTAATTTGACCTTTTTTTTCATTTTTTATGTGGTTACTAGAAAATTTTAAATTACATCCGTGGTTTGCATTATATTTCTATTGAACAATGCTGCTATAGAAGTTCTAAACAATCAAGTCATTGAGGTATGTCTTATGAGTATGTATTAAGAGATGTGCAAGACCTCTACACTGAAAATGATGAAAACAACAACTACTAATAAACAATGAAAGAAGACCTAAATAAATGGAGGATATTACATCCTCGTTGACTAGAGGACTCACTAAAGATGTCAGTTCTTCTCAAATAGATATTATATATTCAAAGAAATCCCAAAGTCCCAGCAGGATTTTTGATGGAAATGGACAAGCCGATTCTATAACTTCTTTGGAAATACAAAGGGACAAGAATTACCAAGACCATCTGAAAGAACAAAGTAGGAAGACTTCCACTACCAGATACCGAGATGATAAAGCTATGGTAATTAAAACAATGTGGTATTTTTAAAGATTGACAAACTGACCAATGAAAGACAAAGGAAAGGCCAGAAACAAAACCATATATATTCAGATCCTGATTTGTAACAAAATATACTACAGTGCAGTAGGGGAAAACGAACTTTTCAAATGAAGGGTGCTGAATCAATTAGGTATCAGTATGGGAAAAAAGATAAATCTTTATCCCTATTTCATCCCTTACACAAAACCCAATTCCAGATGGATTATAGATTGAAATATGAAAGATAAAGCAATAAAGCTTGTAAATGGAAACAATATATTTATGACTTTGGGGTAGTCAACAGTTTCTTAAGCAAGTCAAGTATTTTAGCAATAAAAGAAAATATTACTAAATTGGACTACATTAAAAATAATTTTTGTTTATCAAGTAATGCCATTAAGAAGGTGAAAAGGCAATCCACAAAGTGGGAGAAGATATTTGCAATATATATATCTGACAGAGGACTCATAGCCAGAATATATAAAAAGCTCCTAAATAACAGAAAAATACAATTCAGTAGAAAAATGGGTAAAATACTTGAATGGTACTTTACAAAATGATTCTCACAGCCTTAGTGAGAGGGATGTCCTCTGGATTGACTCCCAACAGGAGAGAGAGAGAGAGAGAGTGTGTATGTGTATCCATTATAAGACATGTACAAAAAAGTTCATAGCAGCATTTTCCTAATTGCCTACAACTGGAAACTACCCAATTGTCCATCTAGAGAGAATGGTTAGAGAAATGAAGCTATAGGCATATATGGAATACTATGCATCAATAAGAATGAGCAAAGTAAAACTACATGAAAAAGCATGGATGAATCTCACAAATACGATGAGTGAAAGAAGCACCCCCCACACAAAAAGAGTACATGCTGTTTAATTCTATTTATATCACTTTCAAAAAGAGGCAAAACTAATATATGATGTTAGAAGTTCCCTTGCTGGAAATGATGGCTAAAAGGTGGCACAAGAAGTCTCTGGGATTCTGGTAATATTCTTTTTCTTGATCTGGGTGCTAGTTACACAAATGTATTCACTTTGTGAAAATTCATTAAGTTGTACACTTACTTGCACTTTGTGTATTTTCTGTGTCGATGTTGTACCTCAGTAGAACTAAAGCAAACAACAAACCCAAAACCTGGAGTACCAGGAGACCAAGATTTATCTAGAACATAAAGGTCTTTGATAACATTTCACATTGAATTCTTGCAAAAATGCAAGTGTTTTCAAATTGAAAGAGTTTAGCAAATAAATGAAATTATCCACTATGGTTTATATTGTTGAAAGTGATTTTCTTTATAGATTAAGCAAAACCACGTGGTCCATAGAAAAGAAGACCTTCAGTCAGCTGTTGAGTTTGGTGGAGTGTATGCATAAAGCAGATGATTTCAGGGAAAGTGATGGAACGTCTCTGAAAATGCATAAAGTATTATAGTTTGATACCATATTTCCTTTAGGTTTTATCATTTAGAAGGTAGTTCTAAATTATGAGGCCTATTTAAATAAGTATCAACATCTCCAGTAGGTGTCCCACCTGTCTTACCTCTTCCAGATATCCGAACACCATTATTGATAGCATTTTTCTTTTTGTAAGGTTTTTCCTGGCCCACAATTATTCCAGTGAAAGGTGCATACACAGTAGATCCATCAGAGCACAAAACATCCACACCCTGGTGAGGCCTCTGACTTCTAGGATGTAAATAGGAAAGGACAGACTGAGGATTTGTCCTAGAAAACTTTATTGCCCAGGAATATGGCATTAACCAACTGCTTTCAGGTTAAGGTATCAAAAGCTACCAGGACATTTTGGGATGTTCCAGGTTTCCCCATTCTGTTTAGCCCAACTTTAATCTCCCTAACTGCAGGTAGTGATAACCATATTGTAAAGATTAAAACATTTAAAAAAGTGCTTAGGACATAGTAAACCTCAAACAAATTATTTGCTACTTTATGGCATTTTGAGGAAACAAGGCAATCCGTGTAAATACATTTTATAGTTATTTGGGAATTTTAACCCTTTCAATTGTGTCTTTGAAAGGGTTTTTTTGTGTGTGGGAAACTATATTAAAAGCATCCCATATTACTCTCATTTTATTGTTTTCTCAGTGATTAAAAAAGTCATTATAGACAAATTTACTGTGTATGATATTTTGATATAGTGAGTGATACCTCCTTGGTTTATTAAAGTAAATAGAAGCACAAACACAAAAGGATTCCGAATTGTGAGGTTTCTTGGGCTTGTCTGACAGCCCTCCAGCTCTTGCCTTTCATGCTTTTAGCAGTCTCTTCTGCCTTCTAATTGTCTACTATCTGAAAATCAGACTCACCAGGACTGTTAGAATTACAGATTAAATAGCATTAAGCATATTCCAGGGGAAGATCCAAAAGGTTATTGTATCAGTCAAGTGCATAAGTATATTATGAAGTTGAGAGTATGAACTAGTTGAATTTCAGTTTGGCAAATCAGACTGTTTTCCCACATTTCCCATCTCTTAGCCCTGTTTCAGGTATTTGAAGTTGTTTTGTAAGTGAAATCTGTAATAAGTACCATTTTCACTACAACTAGGATGGAGATTAATATTGCAATTGGACAAATGGCTATTTCAACAGAGAATGGCACCTTCAGGACCATGCTGTGCATTATCGAAAATTCAGAAATGTGCCCTCTAGTGGTCTAGAAGAGATTCACACCCTCTTTTCCTTGCCTATAATAGGCTCCTGATGTTCATCTTCTAGAGCCTGCATCAGTACCACCATGGTTTGGGGGAAAGAGAATCCAGGAATCTGAATCCAACTTCAGGCTTCATCACCTGCTAACCACCAGCCTTCACTACCTGTTGTTAACATGTCTTAACTCTGAAACCTCAGTTCAAATGCTTCATTTGTAAAATGGAATACTAACGTTTGGTTTTTCATCTCAGAAAAAAACAGGTGAGATAAGTCAATGTGTGAAAACATTGAGAGGGCAAACATTGCATCTGCTCCCCTCTTTCTTATCCCATGCTCTGTCCCAATTCAGAGCCCATACTTGAAGCATAGTTCTTGGGCGTTGCTTCAAAGACAGTAATGTAGCTGGTTATATCTCTGAGTTTTTATGCTGTTAAAAGGTAATAACTATGACAACTTGAGGAAAAACAGGACTATGACTCCAAAAAAAGAGATTAGGAACCAAAAGAGTTTGGTAATTATTTGTGAAACCCCATACCTTTGGCCAGTGTACTGTCCACAGCCATGGCTATCACAGGTTCGAATTTCATTGGAAAACTTGCCAGCACATATGTTAGCCCATGGCCCAGCCAATGCTAAAAAGGAGAGACACGAGAAACAGATTTTCTGACCCCAAATATTTCTACCCCTCCAATTGTCTTAAAGTATCTCAGTGGACTTTTAAATTTGTTTCCACCATTGTTTTTTTCCCCCTAATTTATGGAAAGTTTAGGGAGTGGTCTTTCTCTAATTCTTGGTTCAGACTTAAAATCAGCTTTCTCCCCAGTCTCAGAATTTTGTTTTATGACAGTATCTGCAATGTGCTTATTTTTACAAGATTGACCTTCATCATTATACTTTGTTGGTAGATTACCTAATAAATGGTATAAACTATTCTTTTTAAATTTTGTCTGCACATCACCTGGCATTGGAGACCACTGTGTTTAGATTTAGCAAAATAATCAAACATGGTTCAAGGAAATAATTTTTAAAATGCTAAATTAACTTTGAAATGCTCCATTATTGTTAGTCCTAATAATTAAATCCAAACAAATATTTGAATTAAAGGAGAAACAAACTCTGAACTAGCAAAGTTTGTTTAATGCTAAGTAAATCTCTCTGATATTTGCAAACATAGAAGTCAGTGGAACCAAGAGAGAGAGTCTTAGAAATAAGAAAATGTCAAACAAATTTGGCTGAGGATAGAAAGTGGAGAAAGGGAATAGAAACAACTATATGGAAAATTATGAAGCATTAAAACATGGAGGAGAGAGGCTGGCTCTCTTAGTGTATTTTGTGCAACTTTGTTTTAAATTCATCTTCTCTCTTTAATAAGCACTAGACAAATGTTTCATTGAATTAAGTTGCCTGGATTTCAAACATTAACATTCACAGAGAAATGTAGTCAGCAAGCTTATCTTCAAAGCAAATAATCAAAAATGGGAGCAAAAACAAGAGCCTGCTAATTTGGTTGTTGACTTTATTTAAAGACATTTTACTGTTTACTAATAGATGTACTATGAGAAAGTACAGAATACGGCCATTAAGTATATTCTTTAATTTCACAAATAAGCTGAGTTTCAAACATCGTCATATGTTGGAACCAAGTTTCAAATCAACATTTGATCGAGACATAATGCCAAAACTTTGGCAAACTAATATTTATCCTTTGGAACTGAGGTATATATTAACAACTTATTAATTAATTAATTTTCTCTCCCACTGTGACTATTACATGAACATCTCCTTTTCCTAGTCCACAAGAGTCTCTGTATCAGAAATTTCCTAAATCATATATTTAAAAGTGGCTTAACAGCAAATTTTCTAACATAAAACTAAAACTTTTTATTTTCTAATTTAGTTCCAATTAAGTCCTAGACCAAGTTTGAAAGACTTCTGAAAGTTCTCCCATTTCACTTTAACACTTCTCTCATTAGAGAACTAGAACATTCCGATGGAATTCATTGAAAAACACCCCTCCTTCATATATCCCTCCCATTCCATTTTTAATAACCTGGTACACAAGAGTCTGCTGTGATTGTACTATTAAAGATTTTTCAGTCTATCCCTGAAATCCATTTTTAAAAATTAACCAAAGTGCTTTGACTTACCAGTCGAAATCAAAACAGCCAAAAGGAGAATTCTTGTGGAAAACATTTGGTTTTTGTTACCCTTATAATCTTTCTTCTAATAATCAGAATTGCTCCCACACCCTCTTTAAAGAACATTCAAGTTTAAGATGTCCTAGCATTTAGCCTTAGAATTCTGCATCTCTCCTTAATTTAGTGTAAACAAAAAATATATATAACAGAAGGATACAAGTCAAATCCTAATATTCCATTGATAGCTATTTGATTCACAATTAGGATTTAATGTAAAAGCCCCTGAACTGAAGAAGCCACCAATTTTAATGGAAACTCTGACTAAATATTAACAGAAAGTGATAAGGCTGAATGCAGATTGACAGTCTTCTGGGCTGTGGTTGGTAGAAGAATGTCCAAGTGAATAATTGAATGTTTAGTATTATCTGCTAGTAGATATTTCTTTCATTCCCTGGGTTGAAAACAATTGATCATTAATAATGTATGACCCTGCATACATTTGGTTAATCCTCAAATTTGGGGGATTATGAATTCAGTTATGTTTCATCTGTATAATAGTTGCAAATAATTTTAATATTTTGACAAAATTAGATATATTTCCTTTAAATATGTGATTTTTAAATCCTTCAGTAGAAGAGAGGATGGATAAACTGTGAAACAGTCATATATTAGATGAGAACTCTTTGAGACCAATGGAAGAAAGATTTATTTGGTCTGGAACTGAAGTTTTCTGTAGTGCATAACCTAATTCAACCTATTTGTATAGCTCATTTGAACAAATGAAACACAGGAAACACAGAAAAAGAAAGAGGTCCTTTAATCCTGTATAGTTTATTGTAATACCTGGAATCGTCCTAGAGTATATTAACCAGATAGTCAAAAAGTATTGGCAAAGTGCCCTGAGGGAGGGGAGAAAGACTATGGAACTATTAAACCTTACCATCAGGGAATCCCCTGATACTGTGTCAAACCTTAGGGATACCCAAATCAATAGGCCATGCCCTCGATCAGGAGGCTTATTCTTGTGAAGCGTATGTACGTAGCAGAGAAGCTTAGACTACCTATAGGCATGCCTAAGAGTCACTTCTGGAGGACCTCTGTTGTTGCTCAGATGTGGTCTCAGTCTCTCTAAGCCCAACTTTGCAAGTGAAATCATTGCCCTCCCCTCTGCATGGGACATGACATCCAGGGGTGAAAGTCTCCCTGGTAATGTGGGAGAGGACGCCCAGGGATGAATCCAGATCTGGCACCGTGGGATCAACAATTCCATCCTGACCAAAGTGGGAAAAGAAGTGTAATTAATAAAGTATCAGTGGCAGAGAGCATTCAAATAGAGTCGAGAGGCTACTCTGGAGGTTGCTCTTATGCAAGCTTCAGGTAGATCTTGCTACCTATCATAACCTGCCAACCCCCAACCAGGACTATTCCAGCCAATCCTAAAAAACACCTAGGGCAATATATAAGATTCCGCAAGAGTTCCATGCACTGGAGTAGCTTTCCAGAAACCTACAACCTCCAGATGGGTCCCTGGTCCAGATAAGTCATGAAACCTAGCCCAGCCTCTCCAGAACATAAACTAGTTTCATCTGCCTACCCCATATTAGTGACAGACCCTTCCAATATCAAACATCTGGAGTTGCCATGGCCTAAACAACCCTGGGGAGAGGTATGGAAGGGTCAAAGGTGATGGTGGAATTATACATAGAGGATAGGACTTAACAAATGAATGTGAATGCTGAATCATTAAATTGATATCTCTTTTGGTCTCTGGTGTTTTTAGAGCAGCTAGAGGTAAAAACCTGAAGTTATGAAATTATAACCCATGTCAAAGTCTGAAATATGTTCTACAACTAATTGTGGTGCTGTGCTTTGAAATTTATAGCTTTTTTGTATGTGTTATTGTTCACAAAAAAGGAAGGAAATAAAAAGTCGATTGTGATGATGAAGTTTTTAAGCCCTCTAGCCTCCTATATTCTGGAGCAGCTAGAAGGAAAAATATGAAAGGATTATATGGTAGCCCATGACAAACTCTGGGATCCTGTAACAGCTTTTTGAAGAGTGCTTTGAAAACTGTTGCTTTTTTATTTCTTTGCTTTGCATATATGTTATACTATATAATTTAAAAAGTTTAAAAAAATAAAAAAAAAAAGAATACATGAATGACCCCCCAGAGAACTTCTTTTGTTACTCAAATGTGGCCTATCTCTCAGCCAACATAGAAAGCAAACTCACTGCCCTCCCCCTCTCTATGTGGGATATGACTCCCAGGGGTGTAAATCTCCCTGGCAATGTGGAACAGAAATCCTAGAATGAGTCGGGACCCAGCATCAAGGGATTGAGAAAACCTCCTCAATTGAAAGGGGGAAGAGAGAAATGAGACAAAATAAAGTGTCAGTGGCTGAGATTTCAAATAGAGTCGAGAGGTTATCCTGGAGGTTATTCTTACACATTATATAGATAACCCCTTTTCAGTTTAAGGTGTATTAGGGAGGCTAGAGGGAAGTGCCTGAAACTGTAGAGCTGTGTTCCAGGAGCCATGTTTCTTGAAGATGATTGTATAATGATATAGTTTTCACAGTGTGACTGTGTGATTGTGAAAACCTTGTTCTGATGCTCCTTTTATCTACAGTATGGACAGATGAGTAAAACATATGGATTAAAAACAAATAATAGGGTGAACAAATGTTAAAATAAATTGGATAGAGGGAAATACTAGTGGTCAATGAGAGGGAGGGTTAAGGGGTATGGTATTTATGAGTTTTTTCTTTTTTCTTTTTATTTCTTTTTCTGGAGTGATGTAAATGTTCTGAGAAATGATCATGGTGATGAATATACAACCATGTGATGATATTGTGAGGCACTGGTTGCACACCAAGTATGGAATGTTCAGACATTAAGAATGTTTGTGTTGTATGTTGATTGGTTTTATTAATAAAAATTATATATATATATTAGATGAGTCCTGGAATTTTCTATGGAAACATGCCATTTAAATAATTTGTTAGTATCTGCAGGAGATTGAAATTGTGCCTCAAATTTTTCACCCCTCCTTGGCATCCACACCCTTGCCACTTATTTTCAGGGTCAGTGGGGTCTTCCCAACCCTTGATTTTTTGTCAGCTATGTGACTTGCTTTAACCAATAAAATGAGGCAGAAGGGACAGTGCATCAGTAGAGCCTGGGCCCTATGGGTTTTTGTGATTTTTCACTCACCTTCTTATGTTCTGCTATCATTGTGAGAAAAGTATTCCCAGACTAACCTGCTGGCACCAGGAAGAGAATGAAAGTTACATGACGCGTAGTCACCCCAGCTGAACCCAGCCCTCATAAATGAGTAACAGTAATAAGCAGTTGCCATTTGAAGCCACTAAGTTTAGTGGCAATGCCACAATAACTGAACTGTTCCAAGTAGATTAATCACCACTTTTTACTTTAGAGACAGCCCTTCAAAGAGACATTTAATGGGTAAGGAGCAGAATACCTATGCATCAAATATATCAAAGAACTGATTCAATACCTGTTTTAGTTTGCCAGAGCTGCTATGACAAATACTGCACACTTGTTGGCTTAAATGGGAATTTATTATCTCACAGTTTTGCAGGCTAGAAGTCCAAACCAAGGTATTGGCAGGACTCACTTTCTCCTCAAGGGTTCAATGTTCTGGTGGTGACTTACCAGTAATCCTTTGTGTTCCTTGGCTGGCATCTCTGCCTCTGTCACATGTCGATCTGTCTCATTCTCTGGCTTCTCCTTACTGACTATGTTGGAATTTTCTCTGCTTTTAAGCATAAGCCCTGTTCTAGTTTGCTAGCTGCCAGAATACAATATACCAGAAAATATAAATGCCTTTTAAAAAGGGGAATTTAGTAAGTTGCTAGTTTACAGTTCTATGGCCGAGAAAATGTCCCAATTAAAACAAGTCTGTAGAAATGTCCGATCTAAGGCATCCAGGGAAAGATACCTTGGTCCAAGAAGGCTGATGAAGTTCAGGGTCTCCGTCTCAAGTGAGAAGGCACATGGCAGAAACAGTCAGAGTTTCTCTCTCATCTGGAAAGGCACATGGTGAACACAGCATCATCTGCTAGCTTCTTCTCCTGGCTTCCTTTCATGAAGCTCCCTAGGAAGCATTTTCCTTCTTCATCTCCAAAGGTTGCTGGCTTGTGGACCCTCTGCTTCTCATGGCTATGTCCTTCTGCTCTCTCAGAATCTCTTTTATAGGATCCCAGTAAACTAATCAAGACCCACCTGACCGGGTGTAAACATGTCTCCACCTAATCCAGTTTAACAACCACTCTTGATTGAGTCACATCTCCAGGGAGACGATCTAATTACAGTTTCAAACATACAGTACTGAATAGGGATTAGAAGAAATGGCTGCCTTTACAAAATGAGATTAGGATTAAAACATGGCTTTTCTAGAGTACATACATACTTTCAAACCAGCACAAGCCCATAGTGAATTAAGCCCATCTTCATTCAGTTTTACCATTAATATAAAAATATCTCCAAAGTCCTATTTACCAATGAGTTCACATCTCATGTGAACCCTGACTCACCTTAACCACCAACATATCCCATGATACTGTTTACAAATGGGTTCACGCCCACAGGACCAGGGGGGTTAGGGCTTGAATATGTGTTTTGGGGAGGATATGACTCAATCACCAACAATGTCCTAGAAAACAAAACAAAGTTGCAGAAAACCCAAATTGTTGGTTTTAAAAATTTTTGTTTGGGGTTCTGCTTAGATTAAATCCGTATACATTTTAATTTGTCAAAATGCAAACACATTCACAAAATGTGTAAATGCTTAGGTTTGTGGGACTATGTTTGCAGCTATCACAAACCATAAGGTGATACTATGAGATTCATAGAAACTTTCTGTTCCACAGGATCTCTAAGAACAAAAACTGTAAGAAATTAAAATGCAGAAGAATTGGGGCCACTGTGGCTCAGCAGGCAGAGTTCTTGCCTACCATACCAGAGACCCAAGTTCAATTCCTGGTGCCTGCCCATGCAAAAAAAAATACAGAAGAATTGGGCGCATGTTCCTAATCCTAGACCCAAGCACAGTGTTAATGCTTATCTGACTTAATTCTTACTAAAACCAGCAAAGAAGCCCTGTGTTTCCCAGGAATGAGTCTACCTTAATACTCTCCTCCCATTGGTGGGGAATAGCTGGTGGGAGGCATTTAAGTCTTTGGTGCGAATTCTGTGATGGATTTCAAACACAGCAGCTAGTACTCTTGATCAATTATGCTTCCTGTAGGCCTGAAAGGAGCACTCTCATGGCTGCCAGCTATATGTTACAGTCATTTTCAGAGTGTTTTTAAACTATAGTTAATATCTTTATTTTTCATACACAGCTTTGATGATGTTACTCACCTCTACTTTGCAGATAATGACCCTGAAGGTAGAAATCACTATTTGCCTAGTGCTTTGCTAAGCACTTTGCATGGATCATTTTATTTAATGTTCATGAGTTGCAGGTACTGTTATAATTCCTGTTTTCCAGATGAGGAAACAAAGGCACAGTTTGAATAGGTAAATTTGCTCAAGATCCAATAGCTAGGAAGTAGCAAATCTTGGGGTTTCAGACCAATGGAGAAGTGAATAAAATTTGCTGTTAGAATCATCCAGAAAGGTTCATTCTTAGGCAGCTGACGCTGATCTAGGGCAGTGGTTCTCAACCAAAGTGATTTTGCTCCTCTAGGGACAACTGACAATGTTTGAAGTCATTTTTGATTTTCATAACTGGGAGGGTACTACTGGCATCTAGAGGATAGAATTAGGGATGCTGGTAAACAGCACCCCATGACAAAGAATTATTGGGCCCAAAATGTCATTAGTGTCGAGGATGAGAAACCTCGATCTAGGATATTTCCAGTATTTAGATTGTAAATTGATGAAGAACATGTTAAATTAAATTTTCAATGTCTCCCTTAGACATCTACTTACAGGTTTAAAACATTATTATGGGCATTAGCACATTAAATTACTTGGACTGTATTCCTTAATATACATTAGAAAATTCCTAGCATCTCAAAGTTATTAAGCACAATAATTAAACTCCATTGTGCTTAAGTTAAAGCAAACATAAGTTAACTGACTGAATATTTGTTCTGAATTTGGGAGGCTAATGTCAATTTTAAATTGATATCCCAGGCCAAAAGACACTGTCCGTGTTCTTTATGTATCATCAGTGATTGTAAAGAATATTAAGACCATTGCAACATGTTAGAGATCTTTTGATTAGAAATACTGACCTGTTATTAGACAGATTTGAATGAGACTCTTCTGAGCTGTGCTTCCTCATAAGGAAATATATGTGGAGGTAGAATTATTTTGGGGCTACAATTACTGAAGGACATTTACATTTGCAATATAGAGTCAACTTCCAGCATTATAAGTTGACCTATTGTTTTTGCCCCATGCCTCTGTCTTGAACTCATGCTATTTTTCTTAGTACTTTCACCAAAAGGTAGAGAGGACAAGAAAGAAGAAGAGGAGAAATTCAAACTGGCTATAATTCAAATTTGGTGGTAGTGGTGATTAAAACTATTTTTTTCCCAAATATTGAGATTAACTAAAAGGTATTATCTCTTTTAGCACATCATCTCATCTCTCATAAAAAGTCTGAGTGAATGAGAAAAAAATAGTGTAAAAGCTCAGCCAGTCTCAAAGACTCCATTGTTTCTGCCATCACGCCTACTTCTCTGTAACTCTAACTCTGTCTTCTGTTTCCTAGGAGGTAGGAATATTAGTTTGGAAGCTGCAGGAATGCAATATACCAGAACTGGAATGGCTTTTAAAAAGGGGAATTTAATAAGTTACAAGTTTATAGGTCTAAGCCTATAAAAATGTCCAAACTAAGGCATGCAGGAAAAGATACCTTAATTCAAGGAAGGCTGATGGCTCAGAAACACCTGTCAGCTAGGTGGTCACATGGCTGACATCTACTGGTCCCTTGCTCCTGGGCTTCATACTTTCAGCCTCTGTTCCTGTGGGTTTTTCTCACTTTGCTTCTCCAGGGATGGCTTTCGTCTCTTGGTTTCCCTTGGCTTTCTCCAGGTTCTGGCTTGCTTAACATCTCACGGCAATGTCTGCTGGATTCCAAGCATCTCCAAACATCTGTGTCTCTGTTCTCCAAGTGTCAGCATGTGTATCAGCTCTGCTCTGAAGTTGCTGTTGGCTCTGTTGTTTCTGGTTACTCCAAAATGTCTCCCCTTTTAAAGATTCTAGTAAACTAATCAAGACCCACCTGGAATGGGTGGAGTCACATCTCCATCTAATCAAAAGGTCACACCCACAATTGGATATGCCACATCTCCCTGGAGATAATCTAATCAAAAGTTTCCAAACTACAGTATTGAATCAGGTTTAAAAGAAACAGATGGCTCCACAAGATTGAATCAGGATTAAAGCATGGCTTCTCTGGGGTGCATAATACTTTCAAACTGGCACAGCAGGTAATGAGTCTGTACTGAAGTATCTAAGTGAAGAGACTGGCTGTATTCCAAGAATTTATGCACAAAATGATTCTGTTATTTTTATGTTAATATTTTATGTTGATTAATATTAAATCATAAACAGAGAATAATGGAAAGAAACTATTTGATAGAGATGGCACAGTTATAAATTTGAAGGTGACCTCCCAGTTTAGCACCCTATTCTCAAGATTAAAAATACAAAACTCGACACAAGTTTACAGGTGTGATAAAATTTGGATGAATTAGCTAGAAGAAGAAAAGTCTAAGGGAACTCTGCCCACATACACCACTATATTACTATATGTATATTGTATGACTATAATAAATCATTTGGGGTCATTATACTGCTAATTACACTCAACTTTTATCTTGCCTAGAAATAGGTTTAAAATAAGTAAAACTACCTTACATATGCTGCAAGTATAAGTGGATGTCCTCAGTGAAAAGATGTATGATAAAGAAAAATTAGGTTCAGTATTGAGACGACTTGAACACTTCTGCTTCTATAGATCAAAATAAAGCTTCAATAAATGTTCACAGAATTGATTGGAGGCAACCCATATGCCCCTTCAAAAAGTAGAGATCAAAGCAGAAATAACCACTTTGCTTTCTACTTTCATTGATTGACAGACTCAGCAAAAGTTAGCCTGTGTTAGACAAAAAGACTGGGGAATTCCTATAGCCATTTGTTATTGTGAGTGGCTCCTATCCATAAACAAAATATGGGGTAGCTCTTCCTGAATGCCAGTCATTGCCATTGTTTTTCCAGTTAAAGTCAGAGATAGCGTTTGTTATGTCAGACTGTTTCTCTCATTTGAAAAGGGCAGTAGGCTAATGAGCCCGGAGTCATAAAGGTGATCCCTTTGTGGGTTACTTACTTCTCTCTGTCCCAGGATCCTAGGTAGGTCCGCCCTGTCCCTGGCCTGGCATCTCACAGATGGCACAGGCTTACCCACAGGGGCTGAACTAGAGCGCGTGAAGTAATGAGAACAAATTTATTACTATTTGTAAACAAACAGCCAGGAAAGGGGACACTACTAGCAAATACAAGGGGATTTGAAAGGTATTAAGTTTGATAGACTTTATAGAATTTTTTAAGTTGGGCATCTGAGTACTGGCCTGCACTCAGTATTTATTTCTGTCAGTGTTTCTGTGAATGATACCCAGAAGTAAACTAAAAAACATCATGAAATGTAAAATCTTCTTATACATTAGAAAAAGAATATATTAGTGGAACAATAAAGGAGATTCAATAACAGAAACACATACACACATTTCAGTCCATGATAAAGATGCCTCTTCAGACCATTAGGGAAAAGAGGAATCATTCCATAACTAGTATTGAGACAACATTTGACAAATAGTAAAAGCTGGATTGATACAAGTGAATCAAACATTTGTATGCCAAAAAAAGAAGGAAGGAAGGAAAGGAGCAAGGAAAGAAAGAAGAGAAGGAAGGAGAAGAAAAAAGAAAGAAATGAAGCCATACAAATACTGGAAGAAATTATGGATGATTTTTAATGGTCTTAGAATGGGTTAGACCTTGCAAAGTATGTCCAAAAACCTGAGAATCTATAAAGGAAAAGGTTGCTAAATTTGTTGTTATAATAATAAGAAACGTCTATGAAGCAAACAATACTCTGATGAAAATTAAAAGACAATAATTTGGGAAAAAGTATCTATAATACATATGACATGACAGGAGACTCATTTCCCTCATATACAGAGAATTCTTTAAAAAAATAAAAATATATATAAACAAACTGATGGGAAAATGGGCAGAAGATATTAACAGATATATGCTGCAAGTATAAGTGGATGTATATATAAAATATAAATTACCAAAAGAGGAAATATGTTACCAATAAACATTTGAAAATGTTTCTCTTCACTTATAATTAACAATTGTACACCAGAATGAGGTACAGTTTATCACCTATCAGATTGGCAAAATTAAGGTATAGAGAAACAGGCACTCTTATGTACATGTGTTGAAAGTATAAGTTGGTTTAACCTTTTTAGAGGACAATTTTGCAATAACCCTCCAACTGTTAAAGGCACAAAACCTTTACTCTGGAAATTCTGTTGCATTTCTACCTGTGGCCTGCTTTCCTCCCCTAACTGTTTTCCTGCCTTCGTATTGATTCTTCCAATCCATTTCCATCTCTAAAGCCAGAGCAATCTCTAAACTGCAGACGAGATAATAGAATTAGAATATCACCATTTTGCAAACCTAGTGAAATACATCAATAATGGTGAAAAGTTGATGGGGACTTTACAATGGATAAGTCAGTCTGACACCTGAATTCACTAATGAGTCTTATTACCAGAAAAAAAAGAGCAAGCAAGCACCAAGCATTTTGTGCCTCCTGATGGAGGTACACAACACTACCTATGAAATTTTCTTGTTAAAAAAAATTGAACCCGAATCTCACCAAGCCTCTAGCTCTACCTACCAGTCCACAGGAACTAGAGAGAATAGAGGAACGTGTTACATGATGCCACAGGAATAAAATTTAGCTAAATATGACTGTGGGAAGTTCTCTCTGATAAAGAACCTGCTTTCTTCAATAAATATGTTCTAAGGAGAAAAAAAAAAGGAGGGATAATCACTGGAATGAAAGAGATTTACAAGATTTATCAACAAAATGCAATGCATAGATGTTGTTTAAAGTCTACTTCAAACAACCCAACAGAGAGAAAGACTGAGACGAAGAATAGGGAAATTTTTAATACCTATTTAACATTCTATGATGATATTAGGAATTATTTCTTAATAACTTTAAGCCTAATGTATTATGTTTTTTAAATAGTCATTATCTTTTAGTGATACATACTGAATATTTATGGGGATTAAATCATATGATGTCCCAGATTTCCTTCAAAATAATCTATAAAGGTAAAAAAAAAATAATAATAATCTAGAAGGGTGCATGGGTGATTCAGTAGTAGAATGCTTGCTTTCCATACAGGAGACCTGGGTTCAATTCCTGGACCATGCACCCCCCCCCAACAAATATGATAATAATATAGGGATCTGGAGAGATGTGGAGGGTGGCTATAGATTTTAAATATTGGCCATGAATTGGTAATTACTGAGAATGAGTAATGTGTCTCTGCTTTATGTTGAAATTTTCCCATACTGGTTAACAAACTTAACAGAAATATTTGTGGACAAACACTTTGGAAAAGCAATTTGCCATTACCTTATGAGAGTAGAAATTTTCCATCCTCCAAGAAAGGGACTGGTTGTTCTGTGACTGTGGTAACATGTAGCCACCAGAGCCAATTTTAAACCCTTTCAGTTGATCGATGACAACCCACTTCCTTGAACTGCCTTAGTAAGCCAACCAATCAGTGACAGCCCTTGCTTCTGAATTTCAGCCAATCAGCAACAGACTCACTCCAATAAACACATCTCTGGGTACCAGCAATCACCAAAAGTAACCTGGAACACCACATTTCTGCAAATCATGTCTACCCTCTCACACTCTGAAAGGCCACCAATTCCTGAATTCCCAGCTTCCAGAAAGCCATATATAAATATGATCAATAGTCTCTTCTGCTTGGAGAGATTGTTTCTGACCAGCATAGCTCTTCTTAACTATAATATAAACAATTCAGCTTTGTCTTCTTATTTCAGATGTTGCATTGAGTGGTGGTCCCATTATACTTTGATGTGTGCATGCCCTACAACCAAGCAACTCTATCACTCCTAGTTATGATCTCTAAAAATTCTCACACGTATACTCTCAAGAATGTTCACATCATAATACTTCCCATCAACAGTAGAATGGACACATAAATTATGGTGTTTTTGTTTAATGGAGTACTCTACAGCAATGAAAATGAATTAAATACAGCTAACTGCATCAACTTAGATGAATCTCAAAAATATATGTTGAGTAGTAAAACTAAACACAAAATAATATATAGTACTTGTTTATTAAATGGTCAAATGCACACTTTAAATGGATAAACTTTATAGTAAGTGTCCTGGTTTGAAACTATTATGTATCCCAGAAAAGCCATTTCCTTTAATCTTCATTCAGTATTGCTAGGTGGAATCTTTTTTTATTGTTTCCATGGAGATATGACCCATCAAATTGTGGGTGGTAACTTTTTTTTTTTTTTTTTTAAGTACATGGGCAGGCACCGGGAAATGAACCTGAGTCTCCAGCATGGCAGACGAGAACTCTGCCACTGAGCCACTGTTGCCCACCTAGTAACTTTTGAGTAGATGGTTTCCATGGAGATGTGTCTCCACCGATTCAAGGTGGGGTTGCTTACTGGAGCCCATTAAGAGGAAAGCATTTTGGAAAAAGTTTTAGAACCAACAGAACAGAGAGAGCCCCAGGGAAGCCATTGAGGAAGTCTGGAGAGAAAACTAGCAGATGTGCCTTTTCAGCTGAGGGAGAAACCCCAAACATCATCAGCCTTCTTGAACCAAGATATCTTTACCTGGATGCCTTAAATTGGGCATTTTTATAGTCTTGCCTTAATTTCAACATTTTTACAGGCTTAGAACTGTAAACTTACAACTTAATAAATTCCCCTTTATAAAAGTCATTCCAGTTCTGTTATATTGCATTCTGGCAGCTTGAAAACTAAAACAGAACTAAATTATATCTCAAAGCTATTTAAAAAGTTCACATGCAGACAAAACTAAAATACTGTTGTTTAGAAACACAATCATTTATTTCACAGATTATTAATAAAATGAATAGCAAGAGAAAATTTATACAATGTATGTACTAGTAACCTCTGGAAGAGAGAAAGAGGATGTAATAGGGAGAGGTACATGGGCCTCAAAGGTATTGGCAATACTCTGTTAAACTAGGTGGTGAGTACATAGGAGCCTATTTTATTATTACCCTTTAAACTGTACATATATGTTATGTATGTTTTATGAGTGTGTTTCACAGTAAAAAAATGAAAATACTTCTTGCATGAATGAATGAAAATAAGCTTACTATATAGCAAATAAAATTACAAGTGCATTACCTGTATACATAATTTAATCCACTAAACCCCAAGAAGTAGATAATATCCTGGATTTTAAAGTTGAGGAAGGTGAGGCTCAGAAAACTTAAGTGATATGTTCTGTGTCACACAACTGGATATGCCAAAGCCAAAATTCAACCCAAATATGTCAGACTCTAGAATTGGTGTTCCTAGAATTTGGGTTATAGCAGTGCAATGAATGGCTCATCACTCACCCATAGCCATTTAACCCCTCTCATATTTTGAGATTTGACACCCTCGCAATCAATCAGTGGTCTTCATTTTACCATCTATCAAAAGGAGGATTCTTGTAAGAATTAAATAAAATGATATTTCTGAAATACCCCAAATACTCCAAGCACATAGTAATCTTCATTCAATATTGCTAGGTGGAACACTCAGTAAAGTTCACTCTCTTCTGCCTTATCCACTCTAAAGTGGAATTGGATATAAGCTTCAGCCTGGAATAGGAAACTGAACTATGGGGAAGGTCTTATTATAAGATGACCTTATTTATAGGACAAATTCTGGAGGCCCCCATATAGCGTGTTTACTAATGAGTCAAAAGGAATCTAAGGTCCATGTTCCAATTCTGTTGTAGACAAATGTTAAAGGTATTTACACTTCTGTTATGGGTAGATGGACATCTTTCCTTGTCAATTGTCTTTCCCATTGTGATGTTTCTCTTTGGTAAGGCATTAGCCAAAGAAAGTATTTACCTTTATTCTTTTAAGGCTAATTGTGCCTTTAGTTTAGTAATTTTTCTGTTGATTTTTGAAAAGTAGCTCTATTCGTTGTGATTATATAAGTAATATAGTCTTATTGCAAAAATTACCCAAAAAATGGGTAAAACCTAAATCCACTACTAACATTTTGCAGGTATGAGTTTCTCTGTTTATTTTTAATTAGTCTCTATCATCAGGAAAATATCAGTGTTTGATTATGTGAATTCTATTTTCAGATGATCATAGCACTAGAAGTTAAATGCTAGAAAAGATCAAGGTTTTAATAGAATATTAACATGAGTTTGAGTGTTATGTCTGTGTGCTTCCATTTGGATAGAATTTACATGAAATCCTTTTGGTTTTACTTAACTGTGTGGTAATCATGGGCAAGAGGGAATAGAAATGATTTCTTCAATATCTTTGAGTTTTTATTTTATCTGCAGTTTTGAGCCTTTTTTGGGAGAGAGAGGGGGCCAATGTACTTTGCAAAAGGTTGTTGACTTGGATGACCTGACTAAACAGCCTGGGTTCCCTCCCTCTCGTCTTCTCTTGTTGCACTAGAAAGAACCTGCCTACATGCAGCAGGCTGTAATAGGCTACTGATTTATTAACCAAAGGCATTCAGAAACCTGAAATAAATCCAGAACTGCTCTATTAAATTCTGAATAGTCATAACCACAGTCAGGAAGACATTAAACATTAACATAGTGATGAAAAACATCTCCTGAGAAAGCCTCCACAGATATTTGGCAAATAAAAGGACAAATCCCACTTGCTTAGAATTCTGGAGGATGGTAGAAACTGGAGAAGAACTCAACAAATGCTGAATCTAAAAAGGGAAAAATATCAGGTAGGAAAACTCTGTCCCAGACTGCCAATCAGTTCCCATTCCCCTCCCCCCTCACTCATTACTGCACAGCTTGGGAATCGCACAGAGGCAGCATGGCCCAGGCCTCTCCCACTATGGACAGAGATTGTAGAGTAACTTGCAACAGTGAGTTAGATCTCCATGCATAGCCAGGCACAGGGACCTAAGTCACACAAACCATTGAGGACTTCTGCATACAGAAGGGCCCCCAAAAGCAAAAAAAAAAGTGAGAGAAAGAGACTGCAATAGAAGTGCTGGTAAGAACTGTTGTGCTCTCACTCAATCCAGTTTCAGTTGGCAGAACCACCTAAAGGCAAAATGAACTTTTCTGGCATGACCCACCTATGTGGACTGATACCATCTGGCTCCCTGAGGAAGGATACTCTATCAGTGAGGAGACTGGAGGCAGAAAAGCATCATAGAAAAAAGGGGATGGTTAAACTGAACTGCTGTAATATAGGACAGGTCCCAGAATTGAAAATTGTAAGAAAAACAAGGTACTGGTGAGAGACAGAATTTAAACAAATCATAGAAAGCTTCAGAGAAAAATCTGCATAGAAACAAACAGAAGAGATCAAAATTCCTGGAGAAGAAAGAGATAAAACAAAGCTCCTGGAGGTGAAACAATTGCACCAAAATTGCAATCTTAAAAACTGCCCCATGTACCCAGGGTGAAGTTGAAGAACTAAGAAATTCTGAACAGTTAAACAAAGGATATTCTAAAGTTCTAGAATAAGTTAGACCCAGCATCAAAGAGGAGCCCCAACACAAAGCCAATCAACAACAAAACGCTAGACTAGAAGAAGAAATGGACCTTCAGAGTTAACTCATCAAGATAATGAGATGTCTAGACATCAGCAAAAAATTGCAAACCATTCAAAGAAACCGGAAGACATGGCTCAGTCAAAGGAACAAATTAAAAGTTCAGAGGATACTCAGAAGTTGAAACAACCAATCAAAGAAGTTCAAATAAATCTCCTAAATCAATTCAAAGGGTTGAAGGAAAATATGCATACAGAGATAAAGGTTATTAAGAAGTCAATGTAAGAATTTTAAAGTGAAAAAAGAAACAGCAGAAATTGTGGGAATGAAAGGCACAATAATAGAGATTAAAAATGCACTAGAGACATACAGCAGCAACTTTGAACAGGCAGAAGAAAGATCAGCAAACTAGAAGACAGGATAAACAAAATCATACAGTCAGAAGAATAGATAGAAAAAAGAATAGAAAAATTTGAGCAGTTCTCAGGAACTTGAGTGACAGCACAAAGCACTCAAATATATGAATCATGGATGTCCCAGAAGGAGAAGACAAGGAAAAAGGGACAAAAAAGAATATCTGAGGAAATAATGACTGAAAACTCCCCAACTCCATATTATGAAAGACATAAATACACGTGTCCAAGAAGTACAACGTCCTCCAAACAGATAAATGCTAATAGACCTACTTTGAGACACGTAATAATCGAATGTCAAATGCTAAAGATAAGAGACAATTCTAAAAGCAGTAAGAGAAAAGTGATTTGTCACATACAAGGGATCCTCCATAAGAAAGCATGGAGGCAAGAAGATAGTGTTATGATATATTTAAGGCAGTGAAACAGAAAAACTGCTAGCCAAAATTCTTTATCTGGCAAAACTGTCATTCAAAACTGAGGGAAGGTTTTAAATATTCACAAACAGAAACTGAGATAGTTTTCAACAAAAAGTCTGCTCTAGAAAAATTACTGAAGGGAGTTCTGCAGGTTGAAAGGAAAAAACAGAAGAGAGTGGCTTGGAATAGTGTGAAGAAATGGAGAGCATCAGTAAAGGTAACTAAAAGGGAAAATGGAAAAATCCAATAGTACTGTATCCTCAATGTACAACTCCACTCTTTAATTCATATAAGAACCAGAATAAAATTGAACAAAAAAGACATATTCCTGATAGTGGATGTGCAAAATATAAAGTTTTAAAGTAGGACTAAATAAACATAAAGAGGGAAAACAAAGGGATTTAGGAGGAGAGAATGTGTATGCTATTGCAGCTAAGTTGGTATCTTTTCCAATTACTAGGTAATAGATGTGGGTTGTGCAATATAAACCCAAGGGTAACCATAAAGACTATATTTTTAAAATATGTACAGGAACAGAAATGAGAAAGGGATCAGTCAGATACATCACAAAAGATCAACTATATGGAAAAGGAGGTTGTAATAAAAGGAAGAGAGAGACAAAAAATTAAAAGATATGACATATAAAAGGAACAAAATCGCTGAAGTAAGTATTATGGTTATAGTAAAAACACTGAATGCCAGTGGACTAAACCCACCAATCAAATGACACAGGTTGACAGAATGGGTTTAAAAAAGCATGATCCAACTATATGTTGTTTACAGGAATCTCACTTTAGACCCAAATACATGAATAGGTTTAAAGTGAAATGATGGCAAAAGATATTTCATGCAAATAATAATTTAAAAAGAGCTGGGGTAGCTATACTAAACTTAGACAAAACAGACTTGAAGTGAAAAATTGTTACAAGAGACAAAGAAGAACACTATATATTAATAAAAGAAACAATTTACCAAAAAAAAACCAGTCATAAATATTTATGCAGCTAACCATGGTGCCCCAAAATATGTGAGGCAAGCACAGGCAAAAATGAAGGGAGAAATAGATATCTCTACAATAATAGTTGGAGACTTCAATATACCACTTTCATCAATAAATAAAATGTCTAGACAGAACATCAATAAGAAAACATAATTTAAATAATATAATAAATAATATGATAAGTGAACTAGACCCAAGAGAAAAATACAGAACACTGCACCCAAACAGTAAGATATATATTCTTCTCAATAGCACATGGATCCTTCTCCAGGGTAGACCACATGTTGAGTCACAGAACAAGTCTCGATAAATTCAGAATGATTGAAATCATACAAAGCATCTTCTCTGCTTATAATGGATGAAGCTGAAAATCAATAACAAGCAGAATACTGGAATATCCACAAATATATGTGCGCTGGTTTGAAAGTATTACATATCCCAGAAAAGCCATGCTTTAATCCTAATTCAATTTTGTGGGAGCATCCATTTCTTTAAATACTGATTCATAACTGCAGGTGGAAACTTTTGATTAGATTATCTCTGGAGAGGCATGGCTTGCCTATTATGGGTGTGGCCATTTGATTAGATGGATATGTTACTCCACCCATTCCAGGTGGGTCTTGTTTAGTTTACTGGAATCCTTTAAAAGAGAAAACATTTTGGAGAGAGTTATTGCTGACAGAGAGAGAAATGGCAGAGCGGACAGAGAGAGCCAAAACCATTGCTTCAGAGAACAGAGACACGGACATTTGGAGATGCTTGGAGCCCAGCAGATATTGCCATGAGATGTTAAGCAAGCCAGAACCTGGAGACAGCCAAGGGAAGCCAGGAGATGAATGCCATTCCTGGAGAAGCAAAGTAAGGAACCCCCACAGGAACAGAGGCTGAAAGCAACAGAGCCAAGAGCAAGGGACCAGCAGATATTACTCACGTGACTTCCCAGCTGACAGAGATGTTTTCAGATGCATCGGCATTCCTTGAATTAAGGTATCTTTCCCTGATTGCCTTAGTTTGGACAATTTTATAGTCTTAGAACTGTAAACTTGTAACTTATTAAATTCCCCTTTTTAAAAACCATTCCAGACTAGTGGTGATGGAGTAGGAGGCAGAAAGAAGGCTGCGGGAGGAGGCAGAGAAGGCTGCAGCAGAAGAGAAGAAACTGTCAGAGATGATTCGGCTTTAGAGTGTGGTGAAGGGTACTTTTCATGGTGCATGAAAGGAAAGCCAATGTGCAGGTGTACCATCATTCGACCGAGAGAGACTGGAATGGAAGTAACAAGCCACTGCACCCTTAGAGACTCCAACAAACTGCCGGAAGGGGTTCCCCAACCTGCCTGCATGCCCTATATCTTAGACAAGCACCCTCGACAAACCTTGGAGGTTATTAACCTTCTGAGAAAGGACCAGGAGCTATGCAATGTAGTGCTTGTTATGGGTGCTGGAAGATATATGCCCACTGAGTCATTTTACCAGCCTGTAATCCCTACTTTAGAGCTATATTTACAGGAGAATTGGCAAAGAGCCGTCAGACAGAAGTAGTGCTCCAAGACACAGATGAGAGGGTTATGGAACTCCTGATTGACTTTGCATATACCTCCCAGATAACTGTGGAAGAGGGCAATGTTCAGACCCTTCTGCCAGCTGCTTGCCTCTACCAGCTGGCAGAAAAACAAGAAGCTTGTTGCAAATTCTTAAAGAAACAATTAGGTCCTTCTAACTGTTGGCTAGCCATTCGGCTTTTGCTGACACATATTCATGTCGCCAATTACTAAAGATAGCAGACAAGTTCACTCACAGTAACTTTCAAGAGTTGATGGAAAATGAAGAGTTCTTGTTGCTTCCAGCCACTCAACTCATTAATATAATATCTAGTAATGAGCTAAATGTTCACAGTGAAAAACAGGTGCTCAATGCAGTGATGGCCTGGGTCAAATACAGTATTCAAGAAATAGTTCCTCAGTTACCCCAGGTACTGCAGCATGTTTGTCTGCCTCTGCTTAGTCCAAGTTTCTGGTGGGTACTGTAAGTACTGTTCCCCTCATCAAAAGTCATGAAGAATGCAGAGACATGGTAGATGAGGCTAAAAACTACCTCCTGTTGGCTCAAGAACGACCCCTAATGCAGGGACCACGGACAAGACCATGGAAACCTATCCAATGTGAAGTGCTCTTTGTGGTTGGTGGTTGGTGCAGTGGGGATGCTATTTCCAGCGTCAAACAATAGGATCCTCAAACCAACAAGTGACAAATGGTAGCTTCAATGAGCAAAAAGCGATGTGGAGTTGGAGTTGGTGACGACCTGTTCTATGCAGTAGGAGGCCATGATAGATCCGGTTATCTCAATAATGTTGAAAGATATGACCCCAGAACAAACCAGTGAAGCAGTGATGTGCTACAAGCACCTGCAGGACAAGTGTTGGCATGGCAGTGCTTGGAGGCTTTCTCTATGCTGTGGGTGGCTAGGATGGTGTATCCTGCCTCAGTATTTTTGAGAGGCATGATCCAAAGGAAAACAAGTGGACTTGAGTGGCTTCTATAAGTACCAGAAGACTAGGAGTGGCAGTGGCTGTGTTAGGAGGGTTTTTATGTGCTGTGGGTGGCTTTTATGGGACATCTATACTCAACACAGTAAAGTACTACAATCCTCAGGAAAATAGATGACACACCATAGCCCCAATGGGGAGCCAGAGGCTCCACCAGCTGGCAGAAATATACATGATACACTTAGACTGTGCAGTGTATCAGGACATGATCTATGCCATAGGAGGTAGAGATGACACTACAGAGCTTAACAGTGCTGAGAGATACAACTCCAGAACCAGTAGGGGGTTTTGATAGTACAACATACTTGAAAACCATTGAAGTTTTCTATCCTGATGCCACATGGAGGTTATACAGCAGGATGAATGTATTGTGAGTCCCATATATAGTAAACATGTAGAAGACCTTCACGTATTTCTCTTGTGTTCTGGAGAGCTTTGATTTTGGAGCTTTATACAGCTGAAGAAAACATTAGAACAAATTTTATTAATTTGCCAGTCCTTCAACATATGGAAATGTAAGTCTAATAAAGGTACTTCACCTGTAGGATGCCGCTTTGCACAATAATTTTTAATTATGTGCAGAAGAATATTTAATTTTGGTTATAATTTATCATGTATATTTTTGTACTTATCTTTCCCCCCACAAAAAAAGGAAAGGGAAAAAAACACTAAAATTCAAAGCAGCAAAGCTTTACTTTTAAGGTTTTAATTAAGTTTGAAAATACTGATAAGGAGAGAAGGGCTATGTGTAATCTACATTATTTCTAGGTACTGCACCCATATGACACCACAACTTATAAGAACTACCAGTGACAAAAAAAAGTATGCAAAATATATTAGCTAGCCATTTTTCTTGGACAAAAGCACTAGAAGTCTTGGAAATCTTTTAAAAAGGAAACATTTTAAGAAAGGCATTTTAAAAGGAATATTAAGTCAATAAAATCAGGACTCAGATGCTGCAGTTGTAATCAATTGAAGTTTGAATTGTTTCCTTCAATATGAATTTACATGTTTTTTGCTATAGTTAAAGCATTTTTTTCATAATATTCTCGCAGTTTCTGCTAGATCTTGAGCTCTGCTTAGTACCTCTGAAAAAACAGTGTAGAGTCTCATATGCTGTCTTGAGTATTCCCCAATAGAATCATGTGCAACTTTATAAGAGTTTTTGCTCAAAAACCTCACTGACTGAAGAGCTTTCCTTCCTATTTCCTTATTGCTTCCAGGGACCAGGAAGGAGAAATGTCCTCTTTCCATCAGTGAATACTGTTATGCAATTCTTTACACTTGATGCTCAAGCCTGGTGAAGCGGAGGCTTACTGTTAATAATAGCCTTCAAGGTAATGAATTCTTCAGTTCATGTAACAGTGTGTGTTCATGAGTGTGAAACAAAGTCAGGCATATTATTTATAATATCTTGGTTCTTTTATACAAACTATATGTAATTTTCTTCATTCTGTTACTCCTTCTCTCAAATTGCACTTTCTGGTAAAAAGTGAAAATTTGTAAGGAAAACAATGATAAAAGTTTCAGTGGTTAAAAAAAAAAGTCATTCCAGTTCTGTATATTGCATTCTGGCAGCTGGCAAACTAACAAAATATGGAAGTAAAATAACACACTCTTAAACAATCAATGGGTCAAAGAAGAAATTGCAAGGGAAATAAGTAAATATCTTGAGATGAATGAAAACGAGAACACAACATTTTAAAACTTATGGGATGCAGGGAAGGTAGCGCTAAGAGGGAAATTTATAGCCCTAACTGCTTACATTAAAGAAGAAGAATGAGAAAATCAAAGACCTGACTGCATACCTTGAGGAACTAGAAAAAAAAAAACAGAAAACTAATCCCAAACAAGCAGAAAGAAATAAAGATTAGAACAGAAGTAAACGAAATTGAGAATAAAAAACAGTACATTAACAGGACCAAAAGTTGATTCTTTGAAATGGTCAATAAAATTGGCAAACCCTTAGCTAGGTGGACAAAAGAGAGAAAGAGAGAGAAGACACAAATAAAATAAAAAATGAGAGGAGGATCATTACTACTGACCCCACAGAAATAAATATGGTTATAAGAGGATACTATGAATAACTGTATGCTAACAAATTAGACCACTTAGATGAAATGGACAAATTCCTAGAAACACACAAACTGCTGATGCTGACTTTAGAAGAAATAGAAGACCTCATAGACCTATCACAAGCAAAGAGATTGAATCAGTCATCATAAACCTCCCAACAAAGAAAAGCCCAAGACCAGATGGCTTCACAGGTGAATTCTATCATTCAGTTCAAGAAATATTAATATAATCCTGCCAAAACGCTCCCAGAAAATTTAAAGAGGAAGGAACACTACCTAACTCATTCTATGAAGTCATCATCCTTTTCTTCTACAAAAAAAGAAAATTACAGACCAATCTCTTTAATGGAATATAGATGCAAAAATCCTCAACAAACTACTTGCAAGTTCAATCCAATAGCATATTAAAAGAATTAAAACTCACTGAGATCAAATGGGATTTATCCCAGGTCTCGAAATGTAGTTCAAAACAAGAAAATAAATTAATGTAGTACACCACGCTAACAAAATGAAAGAGAAAACCACATGATCTTCTCAATTAAGGCAGAAAAGGCATTTTACAAAATTCAACATCCTTTTTTGATAAAAACACTTCCAAAAAATAGGAATAAAAGGAAACTTCCTCAAAACTAAAAAGGACATGTATGAAAAACCCACAGCTAACATTACACTCAGTGACAAAAGACAAAGTTTTCCCTAGAAGATCTGAAACAAGACAAGGATGCTCTCTGTTGCCACTTTATTCTGTGTTGTGCTAGAAGTTCTAGCCAAAGCATTTAGGCATGAGAAAGAAATAAAAGGCATCTGAATTGAAAAGGAAGAAGTAAAACTTTCACTATTTGCAGAAGACATGATCCTATATGTAGAAGTCCTAAAAAAATCTACAACAAAGCTACCAGAAATAATAAATGAATTCAGCAAAGTGGCAGGATACAAGATCAGTATGCAAAAATCAGCAGTGTTTCTGTATACTATTAATGAACAATCTGTAGAGGATATCAAGAAAAAAATTCCATTTACAATAGCAACTAAAAGAGCCAAATGTCTAGGAATAAATTTAAAATAAGGACATAAAGGATATATACACAGAAATCTACAAAACATTGCTGAAAGAAATCAAAGAAGACCAAATACATTGAAAGACATTCCATTTTCATGGAATGGAAAACTAAGTATCATTAAGATGTCAATTCAACCCAAATTGATTTAAAGATTCAATGCAATCCCAATCAAAATTCTAACAGCCCACTTTGCAGGAATGGAAAACTAAGTATCATTAAGATGTCAATTCAACCCAAATTAACTTAAAGATTCAATGCAATCCCAATCAAAATTCTAACAGCCCACTTTGCAGGAATGGAAAAGCCAATAATCAATTATTTGGAAGGGAAAGGGGCCTGAATAGCCAAAAACATCTTGAAAAAAAAAAAAAAGTATGGAGGACTCAAACTTCTTGACTTTAAGCATATTACAAGCTAAAGTGGTCAAAGGAACATGGTACTGGCATTAGGATAGACCAATGGAATCAAATTGAGAGTTCCGAAATAGACCCTTACCTCTATGGCCGTTTGATTTTTGGTGTCACTGCCAAGTCCACTCAAGTTCAAAAGGCTAGTCTTTTCAACAGATGGTGCTGGGAGAACTGAATATCCATGTGCAAAAGAATAGAAGAGGATCCCTGTCTTATACCATATACCAAATGTACTAAAAGTTGTATCAAAGACCTAAATAAAAGAACTGTAAAACTCCTAGAAGAAAATGTAGGGAAGCATCTTAAAGATCTTGTATTAGGCAATGGTTTCTTAGACTTTATACACAAAGCACAAGCAATGAATGAAAAAAATAAATGAATGGATTTCATCAAAATTAAAAACTTTTGTGCATCAAATGACTTTGTCATAAAATGGAAAGACATCCTGCTCAATGGGAGAAAATATTTGTAAACTACATAGCCAGTAAGGGTTTACTAGCAGAATATATAAAGAAATCCTATGACTCAACAATAAAAAGACAAACAACCCAATTTAAAAATGGCGAAAAGACTTGAATAGACATTTCTCCAGAAGATATAAAAATAACTGAAAAACACGTGAAAAGTTGCTCAACATTACTAGTCATTAGGGAAATGCGAATCAAAACCACAATGAGATATTATTTCATACCCACTAAAACAGCTACTATTTAAAAAAAACAGAGAGTTACAAGTGTTGGAGAGGATGTGGAGAAACAGGAACACTCATTCATTGCTTATGGGAATGTAAAATGACACGTGTGCTATGGAAAACAGTTTGGTCATTCCTCAGGAAGCTAAATATAGAATTAGCATATGACCCGGCAGTCCCACTCCTAAATATATACCCAGAAGAATTGAAAGCAGGGACTTGAACAGATATTTTCACACTGATGTTCTTTGTGGCATTATTTACAATTGCCAAAAGATGGAAGCAACCCAATGTCCATCAACTGATGAATGGATTGACAAAATGTGGTATACACATACGATGGCATATTATTCAGATGTAAAAAGGATGCATGTGACATCAGAAGTCCTGATGCATGTGACAACATGGATGAACTTTGAGGACATAGGCTGAGTGAAATAAACGAGACATGAATGGACAAATAGTGTATGATCTTACTGATATGAACTAATAATAATAAGCAAACTCAAGAGGCAGAATCTAGAATATAGGTTACTATGGAAGAGACTGGGAATAGAGAATGTGGAACTGATGCTTAATTTGTACAGAATTTCTTTTTTTGGTTGATGACAAAGTATTGGAAATGGATTGTGATGATAGCACATTATTTTGAGTATAATTAGTAGTGCTGATCTATGTTTGTGAATGTGGTTGAAAGGTGGAAATTTGGGGTCATGTATGTTACTAGAATGAAAGAAGATAAAACATGGGATTGAATAACATAGTCCACCCTGTTGTGGATGAAGGACTATTGTTAATAGTACAAGTAATAGTTCATGAATGTTCTTTCATGAATTATAACAAATGTATGACACTAATGCAAGGTGTTAATAATAGGGTGGAAGTTGGGAAAAAATAGATCTAATGTGACCTATGAATTATAGTTAATACTATTTTTAATATTCTTTCATCAATTGTGAAAAGATACAGACTCAGGAGAAATGATTCAAGCTGTCAAACTACTGGAAGCCAAAGAAATTATCATAGTGTTTTAAATATATAATTTTCATTGTAGATGATTCTTTTCTAATAGGGGGATGCCCCATTATCCAGGGTATTTCCTCCTTGATATTAGAACCTTGGAAAAGTTGTTTGGTGAGTGTGGAATAAGCAAAGAGAGGGGAAGAATTTTACGAGCTTTTCCAACCAACTTTATGGTCCAATCTGAAATCTGTTTCCTTCTCTGGGGACATTGGAATTTCTCCAGAAAATGGAAAAAGGTTGGTTGCCTAGGGGACACTAGATGGACAAATGAAGCTCTAGTTCCATAGTTCCTTCTCTGGCTTTCTAGAATCCATGTTTTTCAACTGGGGGGAACTAGAAACGAACCAGGTGGTGCAACAAGCCATAGAATGAACATGGTGACACAGGACATCTCAGTTTGCTATGACAAATACCACAGAGTGGGTTGGCTTAAACAATGGAAATTTATTGTCTCATGGTTTTGGAAGCTAAATGGTTTGTTTCCTGCCAGGTTTAGTAGCATTCTGATGCTGACTTGCCACAATCCTTGCAGTTCTTGCGCTTGCATCTGTCTCATGTCACATGGTGATGTCCTCTCCATTCTCCCTGCTCTTGTTTTCTACCGACTTCTTGATTCTAGAGTCTCCCTAGGGCTTTCTTTTCATAAGGCCTCTAATAATCCAGATTAAGTGCCAACCTGGTTCAGTTGGACCACACCTTAAGTAAAAATAACTTCTTTATGAAGTCCTATTTATAATGGATTCAAGCCCACAGGAATGTAGATAAAGATTAAGAGCATCTCTAAATTGGGGTGCATACTTCCATCTACCATGCAGGATGTCGGTGCTTCTTTAGGATTTGGGAATGGTTCTGAAGGGAGAGGAATAGCCATCATTTTTATATTAAAATAAACTTGGACATCTTGTGGAGTAGATGAAAAAATCCACACTCCTTTGTAAGAGTGCAATATAAGACTTCAGTGACTTTTAACCCTTCCAGTATTTTACCTCTCTCTGCTCTCTTTGCTCATCCATGATGTTATTTGGTCATCTCTGGCCATCAAAGCCATGACCCCCAAGGTAATGTCTGTCCCTATGTAGAACATAAATGTCTTCCCTCTTTCTAACTACTGCATGTTACAGGCAGAGGATGAGGAGGCTACCTCTCCACACCTTACTAAATTACAGTGTCTACCTTCATAGCTTACAACTACTAATATTTTACCTAAGGTTACTCTCAAGAATTATTATGAAGCAACTGAATGTCCATCAGTGGCAGATCTTTGGAATATCATTTGCTAAAAGACAGTGGTGATTATCTGCACTGAGGTTCACACAAAATTAAAAATAACATCGCTCCAGCCTATGAAATTTAAATTAAACATAACCTTTTCCCAATAAAAGCTTTCTTTATCCCGTTGAATGTAAATATACAATCAGGGAAGATGACTCTATACCTACTCTTTATTTAAAACCACTCTTTTCAGCAAGAGTGCACCAAGGCCCAGTCAATAGACAATCTTCACTCCAGCAAACACGTACAGAGGTATATTTCCTCACCCAGTTTCACCATCTGCTAGTACTTTGACCGGCAGAAAGCAAACAGCCCGGGAAACACAGACTTAGATTACCCCAAACCATGGTAAACAGATGTGTTTGGCCCACTGAGTTTGAACCCTGAGATCACACCACACACAGACATGGTGAGATCATTGCCAGAGGTTACAACACACACATTCTTGGCACCGTTGTTTTGATCGACTCAGACCAGCTGAAGGTCCTAAAGTGAGTGATACTGCACTGTAACAATGGAAGAAATGATGCACTCCTGTTCAGGGATTGTACTGCCTCTCCAGGTATGACACCTCACAATGAAAAAAAACTGCTAATGTGAATGACTTTCGTAACCAGTTTCAATGCTCCTTCACTATTCATCATCTCACCCCATTACATGCTCAATGTACAGCGTGTGTGCAAGGTGCTGAACGAAGCACTGTGAGAATGTGAGGATGAGAAGGGAGGCAGGCAGCCAAGAAAGACTGACACACTGTGCAGGTCAACCCTGGATGTGAGAGTGAACATGAGTGCAGGTCCGGGAGGAGTGAGAAAAGTAGAGAAGTACTGGTTGTCATAATTCCTTCTGTAGCCGGCTGAGTCTGTGAAACATTTCAGAGGACGTTGTAAATCAAGCCTAAAATTCTGCCGCGGGTTTGTTTCCAACAATAAAGATGGAGTTGTTGAACTTCATTAGATTCTGGGGAGATTGGAACTGCTCCAGGAATATTTTTGTTGGATTCTGTGAGAGAGGATATGGCAGTAATTAGTGAGAGCTTAAATATATTTGAGCAAGAAATAGATAAATCTGAACTGTTTTTTGTATTTTCAAAGTTTCTAAGAAAATTTTTATAAAGAGGTATATCAACAGAGATATAAAACAATTCTTTCTATTGTTGCTAAATAGAATACATCAGGAAGGTACTTGGTTGGCCCTATTGGGCATACGAGAGAGAGAAAATGTGACTTTCAGAGTGGATCACCCTACCAAAATTGAACCTTAGCCGGACAGCAGGGTAAACCTTCAAAAAAAATTTATTTCTTTTAGAGATACTGTTTTCTTATGACAACTAACAAAAGAGTACTCCCATCCTAGCACCTTTGTTTCAGGAACAAAAATCTAACTCTAGCCTTTGACTTCAAGGGTTGAATTATAACAGAAGCAGTGCTTGGCATTCTGTGAGAGCCTGCAGTGTGCATTATAGCCTTCACGGGACTTCAGCAAATTTCGTTTTGTTAGTTTAATTTCTGGAAGGTTTATATACCTAATTACAATCCCATTGAAAGCATTCCTTATGGTCTGTTCAATTTAAAACTTTTGATGAGGAGTTAAAGGAGAGACATAATGAAAATGAGCCAGGGAAACGTCCCTAATTCCCATATTTCATTAACATATTTTGTATTTTGTCAACACTCTGCACATCTCTTTGCATTTTACCTGTGCCAAACAATACAGAAACAGCAGGGCTGTAAGAGAAGAGCAAAGAGTAGATGATGTGCTATAGTAAGCAAAGAGAATCTCACATGGGAATATGCTTTCAGGTTAGCTTGACACCACCATATTTTTAATAGTAAATTGGAGCTTTTTCAACTTACCATTTAAGTGCAATGTTAGTTGTAAAAGGGATTTCTAGATCAGGGTTAGTGAAACAAAAATCACCTATTAAATGACAGTGCTTTAGTGATCAATACCAAATATTTTAAACGACTTTTTAGTATCATAAATCACAGCTTGTTCCTTTCTTCTCCAAGCCTTGATGTAAAAGAAAGATGTGAAGCTTTGCTTTGCCAAAAATAGATGGGTTGCAAATAAGTCATCCATTTAGCAATACAGGGGACTTTGTTCCTTGGTGTGCATATTTTAATGAAAACAAAACCCTTTTTTATTTTGAATTTACTACCTCATTTGTTCCTGCTCCTTGCTCATGTGGCATGGTCAGGGTCTACTCTGTTTTCAGCATGCTGAGAATGTTCAGACTAGTTGAGTGATGGCTATTGAACATTGACTCCTGGGAAGCTCTCAGCCTGTCTCCAAGGATAGTCCCTCTGAGATGAATACTAATTCCCCATTTCTCCTGTCACCAGAGCTCTAGGCCTGAATATGTATGATAGAGATTTTTCCATGTATTTCTCATTTCCACCTCCAACACAGAATGCCCAAAATCAAAGAGAGTGCTCTCTTCTGGGGGAGACTGAAAATGTGAGAGCGATAGGACCTAACTATGGAGCCTCAGCTGAGGAGGTCATATGTGAAGGTGAGGGGCTGGTCTGGGACACTGACAGATTGAAGCAGGGACCAAACAAGTTAGGGAGCTCATGTATATATAATTGCCTCACTTTTCTGTGATAAATAGAAATTGTGTGGGTGGTGGCAAAATGACTGTGAGCTTGAGATTGAATATGGTTTGGGCTGACCACTGTCACTAGTGAATGAGAAATGAAAAAAAAGATTGCCAAACAGCTGGCCCCAGGAAGCCAGACTCTGGGCCTCTGTCCAGCAATATCTGGCTACCCTGGAGTAGATGCAAAAAAAGTGACAATGGTGGGAGGGAGCAAGATGCTAACACACAGAGTCAACAGCTCAATTGGAAGGGCTGACCATGAAAGGCAAGAAAGGAGAAGTTACAGGGAACATAGAGAGGTGTCAGAAGCTAGAGCCGGGCTGGGGTGAGGAGTGGCATGACTACACAAAATATTCTTTTTTTTCCCCAACACCTTCATGCATCAACTATCACTATACCTACCCTGAATCCTCTCTCTTCTTACTTTTCTTCTACCAAATGTCCTTCCCATCCTTAAAGCTCAGCTCAGGTCCTACCTGCTCCACAAAGTCCTTCTAGCTGTTCTTAGATCTGTCAGTGTCCAGTCTCTAAATTCCCTCAGAACTTTGATTTGGGCCACTTAAATTATTTCAGTTACAGACTTATATTATACCCTATGTGTACATCTCATTTCATTGTGAAAATGTGCCGCTTTTCTAGGATAAAAACTGGGCATTACACTGCTTTTATTTCCCTAATATAGTTAAATACTATTTGAACACATAAAATATATTTAATAGTAAAAAGTATCTGTTGATTATCTGGTAAAGAAATGGCATTACTATTTAAGAATTTGCAATATGCTGTCCCAATCACTCACGATAAGTTCAAAATAGCTGTCAGTTCTTATTTCCATGATTACTGATCTCTATGAACATTTGCTTCCAGTCAAGCATTCCTGGGAGAGGGATCCCAAGCATTTATTTACAGTTATTAAATTATGACAGAATCAAAAGAATTAAGAGTTTCTCCAGATGTTTTTTTTTTTATTTCCTTGGTTTAAGGATGGAGTAAGTTTGCACTTTCTTTTAATATGATGAAAGGCATCTTGCAACTAATAAGTATTAAGAAGTAGGTTATGATGAAGGAAAACAGTGTATTTTACAGAAGATAAGTTCTTCTTTTCATGGACCAAATGCTGGCAAGAGGTCAATTCTGCCTCTAACTATTTGGTGGCCTGGGGGAAGGAACTTTCTCTTTCTGCCTCACTTCTCCCATCTGAGAGATGCAAGGAAGGACTTCCAGCTTAAAGGGTGTGGAACTGTTGGTTTTCCTGCCTCCAGCAAGTTTGCATTCTCCACACGTAGTCTTCCACTAGTGGGCACCATTGGGCAAACTTCAGAATCCCCTGCCTTTGAGCTCAGACCGCATTTCTAATCCTGATTGATGCTTTTGGGTCTGAAATGGGCCAGGATTGTGAAAGTTAGTGGAATAATTAGATTCCATCAGCTCTTCTAAAGGTCTGGTTTTGAGTCATACCCACACTGGAAGCTTGCAGTTTTGCCACCCTGGCCTGTCACCATCGAAACAGAATTCATCCTTTGTAGAAAATGCCGATCCTTACAGTGCATTAATCTCTCTCTGCAATTAAAGAGACCTCAGTCTCTCTGAGGTCATGGGCTAATTTTTACAGGCACAGACTTAGAGATGACTTGAGTTGTAGAAGTTTGGAGCAGAGGGAAAGCATAGGAATCATTGTGCCAAGCACTGGGCTAAGCTTTCAGAACACATCATGTCTCATTTCATCCTGGCTGTGCAATGTAGTATTTCAAGCACCGGCTCTAGGGCAGCAGATTTAGGCATAAGCCCCAGCTTCTTCTTAACAGCCACGTGGGTTTGGACCAGTGATATACCTTTCCTGCACCTTATTCTCCTCTGCTATAATAATATAACTCTATTATATTAATAGATATATAATTATAGAACTGTCTTCCAGAAATGAGTATTCAGTGCGACAAATCATGTAAGCCACTCAGCACAGGACTTGACCCATAAGAAGTGCACTATGAACTTACAGCAATTGTTTTCATCAGTCGTAGGCATTAGTTTTCTTCATGTATACATGTAATCACCATTACATTTAGAATGTGAAGGAATTATTTTAAATGTGTGTAACTATTATTTTTCACTTCATATAATGATTTTTGAGGTGAATGCATAAAACCTAAAAATATATAGTATTCTTCAAAACAGCTTATTTTTTGTGGTGCCTCTCTTTGCCCTAAATTTAAAATAAATAAATAAATAACAAAAAGGACTCCAGATAAACGGTATCACACTTCTTCCTGATAGTATTTATTTCATTTGTTTTAAAGATTGGAATTCTATTTATGACTATGACTAAATGTCCCTTTCTGCTTTAGGATTATGTATTTTTTAATATGTAGGAGGTAATTAACTACAGTTATTTTTTTTTTTCACAGAGGAGACAGTGAAGTCTTTGATTCCCCACATTGGTTAATGTGGATATGTTTCTCAGACCCATGCCTTAGAGCTTGGTAATAATATGATTACAGGTGGGCCACAGTGGCTCAGCGGCAAGAACGCTTGCCTGCCATGCCAAAGGACCCGGGTTCAATTCCCGGTGCTTGCCCAAGAAAAAAAAATATATATGATTACAAGTTACACAAGTTCTTGACAGTCATCAAAGTTAACACATCAGATCCTGAGTATTCTGCTTGAATTCCCTGGGACAGGCTGTTTGTAGTTTGTTGCATTTTTAACCTAAAATCTGGGTTCTATATATAAATAGCATGCACAGTTGGACAACAGCATTGCCATCAGAGTGAGATCACTTCCAGGAAAACACTGAAATGTAGCAATGGGAATAACATCTGGCCTTTCAACAGTTGCATTTGATTTAGACTTGGACATCCTACATGAAATAGAGGCTGTATTTATTAATGACTTCAATTCCATGCAGTTCACTCATTTTAACTTGGAAAGCAAGACCTCCACAGTCTATTCATTAAAATGACTATGTTTAGGGTATGGATGAAAGCTCACTTGATTTAATAATTGCTTGTTTGTCTCTTCCTCCTTGGCCCATACATTCCCACCTTATACCACACCAAAGGAGTAAAGACAGGAAAGTTTGTCTTTTCATTTGTTGGTAATAAGCTGGACTGGAAAAAAATGTCCATTAAATAAAATCATAACCTTCCAGCCATGGGGAAAGATCTCTCTATGTGTCTTTCAGTATCTGGGTACTATTTCCCCAGTGTAATAATTGTACCCCCAATTTTTTTTCTGATTACATGGCCAACTAAAATAGATATAATTCCCAACCTTCTCTGGAATTAGGTGGGAAAGTAACTTAAGTTTTGGCAAATGGGATATTAGTGGATATAGTATGTGGAAAAATTCTAGAAAGTGTCTTTAAAAGGGAGGTTGTGAATCCTTTTCTTCCCCTTCCTCTGTTTGAAATATGGTATCAATGACTGGGAGCTTCAGCAGACATTTTGGACCAGGGTTGGCCTTTAAAAATGGAAGATATATAGTGGAACGAACAGGATAGAAAGAGCCTGGACCTCTGACACTGTGGTAGATTGAACTATGTACTCCAATTCAGGTGTGGTCTCAATCCACATTTCTGTAGGTGTGAGCCCACTGTAAATAGAACCTCTTGACGATGTTGTTTTTAATCACAGATATGGCCCAACTGAAGGAGGGTGATCTTAATGTGGATTATTGAAAGGCTTATAAATGGATAGCCACAGGGAGGAGACAAAAGCAGGAAATCAGCAGGAACCCAGAAGAGGAAAGGAGAGGAAATTGCTATGTGATGGAAAGCAAATAAAAAACCAAGGAACCCCAAGGTTAGTGCAAGCCAGTACCAGAAAGCTAATAACCCTTGAAAGAAGCAAGCTTTCAAGCCCCCAAAACTGTGAGTCAATAAATTTCCATTGTTTAAGTCAACCCATTGTGTGGTTTTTGTCATAGCAATCTGACAAACTGAAACAGATACCATAGAGGGTGTTAACAGTTCTGGACAGAACTTTCAGAATTTTGTGAAAAATTGCAAAAAACCAGAAATATAGACAAAACAAAAATGTACAGCTTAATGATTTATCAAAAAGGAAAGCTCCATTAATTTATGACTAAACCCAATCTTAATAAAATACTCCATATATTTTTGGCCCTAAGTGGGATTATTGGATAATTTGACTTCAAAGACATGCTCAGATTTAACAACAACAACAAAAAAAAAAAGTCAGAAAAAGAATTCTATAACCATTGCTTATAATACACATTAAGACAATAGTTTTTAGGATAACCCCACTTATCTGCATCATCACAATCTATGTTTCTGTACATGATGTTTTTTGCTTTCTGTTTTGGGTTTTTTTAATAGTAGGCTTTATTGAAGTATAGTCTACATATAATAAAATTTAACAATTTTAAGTGTACAAGCTGGTGAGTTTTGACAAAAGGAATCAGGTAACCACCACCATCATCATGATTTGCCAAAAATTTCCCTCAAGCCCCTGTGCAGATAATCCTCTCCTGCCATCCCATTGGTCAGCTTTCAATTACTATGGCTTTGCTTTTATAGAATGTCATAAAACTAGAATCATATAGTATGTAACCATTTGTGCCTTACTTCCTTCATTAACAGAATGCTTTTGAGATTCAACTACCCATGTTGTCCTGTGCATCAGTAGTTCTTCCTTCTGTTGCTGAGTGGTATTCCATTGTGTGGATATACCTCAATATATATCGTCTATTCACTATTCATGGATATTTGGGTTAGTTTCAATTTGGGATTATTATGAATGAAACTGCTATGAACATTCTTATATAAGTCATTTGTGAGCATGTGTTTCATTTCAATTTGGTAAATACTTAGAAATGGAATTTCTGGGTCTTATTGTAATTATATGTTTAACTTTGAACTTTATTAGAAACTGCAAAAATGCTTTCCAATGTGGCTATGTTATTTTGCATTTTCACCAGCAATATAAGAGAGTTCTAGTTCTTCTCCATTATCATAAAACATGATATTGTCACTTTTTGAAATTGTTACCTTTCTAGTGGATATATGGTGGTATCTCATTGTTTTTATAATATGCATTTCCCTAATGTCTAGTGATTCGGAGGCTTATTTGATGCTTATCATCCATACCATCTTTGTTGCTGAAGTATCTGTTCAAAGATTTTCACATTTTTAAATTGGGTTGTTTGTCTTCTTATTATAGAATTTTAAGAATTCGTTATGTAATCTAGACATAAGACCTTCATTGGATCTATGTGCTGTGAATATTTTCTCTCAGGCCATGACTTGCCTTCTAATTTCCTAATAGTGTTTTTGAAGAGTAGAAGCTTTTAATCTTGATGAAGTGCAGTTTATTGGTTGTTTTCATTTATTGTTCATGCTTTTTGTGTATACTCAAGAAATATTTGCCTAACACAAGGTAACTATGTCAGTCTAGTTCCAGTCAGGAGGCAGAAACCACACAGTAATTTAAAGGAAGAATTTAATATAAATAATTATTAAATTCTAGTAGGAAAGTAACTGTAAAGATGTAAAGAGACTTCTAAAGGGTGACCTAAGGCTAAGCGAAAGTACCCAAGAAAGGGCAGACTTGGAAGGGGGATCCCCTCTGTAAGATTGGCATTCAGACTTTGTGGAAGAAGGTGTGGCTGCAGCCAACTGAATGGTGGAGAAGTTTACTAGGTTGCCCAGAGTCACTGGACAAGCTGGAAAAACCTTTTGGGAAAGAGACAAATTGAAACAGGTACATAAGCATGTTGAGGGTGTTGGGGCACAGCTGCAGGTACAAGGCCTGGAAACATGATGTCCAGGCCAGGAGAGCCACAGCAAGGTGACCACCAGTCCTAGGCCAGGCTACAAGGAAACCGTGAGACTGTGTGCTCTTAGGTCATGAGGCTGGGGCAGTATGACCACCAGATATCCCCATTCAGATTCACAGCTGCTGACTGTGTAGCAGTAGCACAGAAAAAAAAGAAAGAACACAAAACAAAAGAAAGAAAAGTCCCCTTTCTCCTCCAGTGTTTCTCCACGTGTCCACCACTGACAAAGCTCTCCATTGTGCTCATTGGAAAGGAAAAATGCTTAGAGTCCAGTCAGTTACCGCACAGCAGGGACTGACGGGTGAATCTGGAACCAATAAATTCATAGCTAGCATTGTCGCTAAGAATCTCTCCTATATTTTCTTCCATATACTTTTTAGTTTGGGTTTATATATTTAGGCCTATAATCCATTTCAAGTTAACTTTTATAAAAAATCTTTAAGGCAAGTCAGGTAAAGTAAGTCCTCTAACATTCTTCTTCTGCAAAGTTGTTTTGGCTATTTTAGTTCCTTTGCATTTCCACATAAATTTTAGAATCAGATTGTTAATTTTTGCAAAACCCTGCTAGAATTTTTATTGTGATTGCATTGAATCCATAGATCAATTTGGAGAGAATTGGCATCTTAGCAAAGATGAGTTTTCTGATTCATAAGTATGGTATAGTTCTTTATCTTCTTTAAGTTTAGCAACTTTATTCATTGTAGTGATCTTACATATATTTTGTTAAATTTATCCATACATGTTTCATTTTTTTTTATGCTCCTGTAAATGGCATTTTTAAAATTTCAATTTCCAACTGTTCATTGCTAATATGTAGAAGTACAGTTGGGTATTTTTTCATATTAAGCTTATATTCTGAAACTTGCTAAACTCACTTATAGTTCTGGTAGCCTTTTTGAAGATTCTTTAGGACTTTCTACATAGACAGCTATATTGTCTGCCAGTAAAAACAATTTTCCTTTCCAATCTGAATGCCTTATGTTTCTTTTTCTTGCCTTAGTATACTGGTTAGGACCTCCAGTACAATGCTGAATGGAAGTGGTGAAAATGGATATATTTACCCTGTTTCAAAACTTAATGGCAAAACCTCATCCTTTCACTATTAAGTATGATGGTGCCATTTATTGGGTGAGAAAGTTCTTTTCTATTCCTAATTTGCTGAGAGTTTTATTTTTTATCATGCATAGGTATTGATTTTTTTCAAATGCTTTTTCTGCATCTACTGAGGTGATAATGTGGGGATTTTTTTCTATTTTTCTAACATGGTACATTTTATTGATTGATTTTTGTCTGTTTACTTCTCTATTCCCAGCTCCTAGAACATTTCCTGACACATAATGTGTGCAAAAATTGTTATATTAATATGGTTTCAAGTTGGACTTACTGATTAAAGATAAAGATCATAATAAGATGCATCCCTCATGCCTATTCCTTAGAATTTAAGCATACATGGAGTCCACCTGCTTTCCTTGAGTAAGGGACCCAGTAAGACTTGTTTAAAATGACCTACCTCAGCTGAAGAATGCACTGACTGAGAAGGAGATTGGTAAATGGTAGTGTAATATGATCGAATATTGTGCTGCTACAAAAAAAACCAAAGTTGTGAGTAATGCAACATTGTGAATGAATCCATGGGACACTTGGTGAGGCAAAATAAGCCAGAAACAAAACAGCAAATATTATATGGCCTCATTTAGGAAATACTTATAAGACAATAGGGGCCTAGATTGTAAGTTCTTATAGCAGTCACATTTAGTCTGGAGCAGTAATTGTTATTTCTGGATTTTGAGAGGCTGTTTTATACATGTATAGCCTGGTATTTAGAGATAAGAACAAAGCCAATCAGGTCAGGATTAAGGTAATTCAGAATACAGAGGTAAGGAAGACATTGTTTGTATTTTAGAACCTCATCTACTCATTGAGACCAAAGGAAGAAAGGTTTATTTTGACCAGAACTAAATTTTTTGTAGTACATAATCTAACTTAACCTGTGTGGATAGATCATCTAAACAATCCAGACATAGGGAGCCCAGAATAAGAATGAGGGCCTTTAAGCCTGTATAGTTTAATGTAATGCCTGGATATATCCCTGAGTATATTAAACAGATAATCAAAAACTATTGACAAAGTCCCCTGAGGGATAGGAGGAAAAATATGGAATTATTCATCTTTACCACGAAGGAAACCGTTGATACTGTATCAAACGTTAGGGACACCCAAATCAATAGGACAAGCCCTTGATCTTGAGGCTTGCTCTTATGAAGCTTATGTATGTACCTACCTATAGGTATGCCTAAGAGTTACTTCTGGAGGACCTCTTCTGTTGCTCAGATGTGGCCTCTCTCTCTAAGCCCAACTCTGCAAGTGAAGTTATTGCCCTTCCCCCTAAGTGGGACATGACATCCAAGGGAGAAAGTCTCCCTGGCAGCGTGGGAGATGACTCCCAGGGATGAGTTGGCCTTGGCACTGTGGGATCAATAATGCCATCATGACCAAAAGGGGAAAAGAAATGTAGCAAATAAGGTATCAGCAGCTGAGAGAGTTCAAATAGAGTTGAGAGGCTACTCTGGACATAACTCTTTTGCAAGCTTTATTCAAACATTGCTACCTATCATAGCTTGCCAAACCCCAAACGAAAACATTCCAGCCTATCCTAAAGACCTAGGGCATTATATAAGACTCTACAAATGTTCCATGCACTAGGGTAACTTTCCAGAAACCTACAACCTCCAGATGAGTCCCTAGACCAGACAAGTCCTGAAATGCAGAGGGGCCAGCCTCTCCAGAACATCAACTAGTTCCATCACCCATTTCATATTATCGATAGCCCATTCCAACACGAAAAAGTTAGAATGGGTATAGCCCAAACACCCCTAAAGAGTGGGAGAAAGATCAAAGATGATGGTGGAGTTTTACAAAGAAGGTAGAGTTTAATAAATAAGTATAATTGCTGAATTGTATTGATATTTCTTTTAGTCTCTAGTATTTTAGAGCACTTAGAAATAAAAACCTAAAATTGTGGAACTGTAACCCATACCATACTCTGAAATCTGTTCTACAACTAATTGTTGTGCTGTGCTTTGAAATTTATTGCTTTTTGTATATGTGTTATTTTTCACAAAAAAGTCCATTGTGATGATAAATGCACAGCTGTATTAGGATATTGTGAACCATTGATTGTACACTTTGGATGATTACATGTTATGAGAATATATAATAAATGTTTCAATAAAAATATATATATATAAAACTATGACAAATCAATTTTAAAAAGAAAAACAACCAAAATTTTTAAATGGGCAACAGACTTTAATATGCAGTTCATAAAGAGAAAATCCAAATGGCCAATCAATGTATGAAGAGGTGCTCAGCCTCATTATAGTCATAAAAATCCAAATTAAAAGCACAATTAGATATGACTAAAGACCCACCAGAAATTTGTAAAATGGTAACAGCTGACAAAATCAAGTTTTGGCAAGGATGTGAACCACAGGAAGTCTTGTACAGATTTCACATCTGTATAACAAATTTGCCACTATCTAGCAAAGTTGAAGATCTGTACACACAGCAATTTCACCTTTTATGTACACCCCCAAAAGAAATGTGTACATATTGCACCAAGAGACCTGTATAGGAAGGTCTGCAGCAGCCTTAATTGTAAAAGCCAAAATCTGGGGAAAAACAAATGTCCATCAATATGTAAATTGTACATATTCCTGCAATGGTATACTGTACTGCAACAAAAACCAAAGAACTGGAATCACTGAAAACAACATGAAAGAATCACACTGTCATAATATTGAATGAAAGAAGCCATATTAAAGGACTATATGCTATATAATGCCATTTATAGAAAATCAGAAAACAACAAAGTGAAACTCAGGGATGAATACTTCAAAGGTAAATGGGAGAGGCCAGAGAAGTTTCTGGAGTGCTGGTAATACCGCATGTGTGACCGAAGCAGTGGTTAGAGTTTTATGTAAGAATGCTTCATTAATCTGTATCTATATTTTATGTGCTTTTCTTTGCGTTATAGTTTATAATTAAAAAGACTAGGAAAAAGAGCTAGCATTTTCCTTGCATGATAGTGTGTTAAATTTGCCGCCCTATATCAAGTAACTTATTCTATAGCCTACTACTTGAATAGTATGGATAATTCAACTGTGTCTTCCCCTCAAACCAAACTTTCAAGAGAGACAGATTTTTCTATCCCTATATCCATCTAAATAATTCTCAGTAGTCCAGCACAGCTTTATGTTCATATATACATGCCTACATATCATCACAAGGTTATCAATTCATCTTTAATCCTTGCATATACAAGCAATTTTTTCTTTGCCTTCGGATTGAATTTTAATTTATTGCTAATTGAAAAAAAGAATGACCTACCTCACTATTTCTGGAATTTTCATGAATAATAATGCTTCTTCTCCACAAAGGTTAATTCCAAGAAATGTGTTTTCCATAGTGAGGGGCTGAACCCAAGATGTGAGAGGTGATGAGGAAGGCAAAGAAGGAAGCTGTCTTTCCTGCACGAGAGTCAGCCAGTGGTGGTAAGAGTTTAGAGCAGCAGTTCTCAACCTTGGGTGTCCATTACAATCACCTGGGGTGTTTTTTAAAACAATTCCAGTGCCCGGGCCACACTCCAAAACAAACCTGAATCTCTGAGAGTGGGATAAAGGCATGTCATCATTTAAAACTCCTGAGGTGATTCTATTGTGCAGCCATGATTGAGCACAACTGAGAGAAGATTTAGCAAGGAAAGGATTAGATACAAAGTTGGGTTTTATACTGGTAATAGAAATGGCATGAACTTATTGGTCCCTTTGAAGTAGAGAATAAAGCATTGAGTTGGATCAGTTTCACTGGAGGCTACTGAAAGGGGCGCCCTTCCCTCATTCAAAATTATTCCCTTAATTTTAGCAGTGTACTCATTCTCTCCCCAAGTCTTTATAATGTAGAAGTCCCTTTATTCAGCCCAAGAACCAGCCACTTCAACTAAGAGAGAGAGTCAAGAAGACCATGGGCTTCATTATATATCTTTCTTTCTCTCTGTCCTAAAAAGGTACAAACACAGTCTTAAGAATAAAACTGAAAAGTATGTGAGCTCTCAAAGCTGAAATTTGAGTCCAGCTCTGTGGTTCTCAAATGTTAGTAGACCTCCAAATCCTTGGTGAGATGGTTGAACAGGAACGTTTTTGGGTCTTATCCCAGAGGGTTTGTACACAGGTTGTTTTCCACAAGCTCCCTGGAGGGGTTTTGATGCAGGTGGTCCCTGGATCAGACCTTGTGAAACCCTTTTGTAACTGTGAATGGAAGGAGAGAACACTGAAATCGCTGTAATCTGGGCAAGGTCCTTGGCTTGGTTCTGTTACCACCTTGCACGGGCAGGTCTCTGTGTGTTCAGATCCCAAAATAATTTAATCAAAGTTCCTGATATGTTTCTCCAATATACTCTGTGAATGAATATATGAAGTCAACAACAATCACTAAAGACAGCCCTAGTGCTGAAATTTTTGCTCTTTTCTATGTGCCTCACTGCTAAGGCAAGTTCTAAGTCAAGACCCTCTGGGATTCCCTCTTGGGCAAGAATAGCTATTAGGACTATTTACAATAACATTCTTTGTTGTCAAGTGAGGATTTCGACTTTAAGATCTCTCACCATTCTTAACAGAATCTGCATTGTCTTAGTACCGTGGCTCCTGAGAATGAGAATCGCAAAGAAACCCATTTGCTCTTAGCCAGCCTGGAGTTGTGTGAAGCCTCTGGCTGTCCAGGCACAGAGAACAGTCATCTGTGGGTGGCTTTATTGGCTAAATGTCAGTGAAATGTATTAGTTCCCTGTATTCAGTCTCTTCACGCAGTTTGATATTTTGATTAGCCTAAAAATGGAACTGAGACCAAGGTAAGAAAGGGTTATTAAGTCATCCTAGGACATTTTCTGAATCAAGTTGTCTCCACCCTTGCCATTATCCACTTTATGTTTCCTCTCTCTTCATCATATTTTAATGCAACTTTTTCTCTGGCTTTCCTATCCATGCTGAGAACAAATGCCATGCTACTGTGTTCAATTGGTATCATATGTGGTAACTTTAGAAAAAGTGCCAAGATCTGTAAGGGAAGTTATAGGGCAGTGGAAAGTATCCATAGCAATGTCACCCTGTTTAGCAAACATAATAAGAAGATTTATGCTGAAATAATCAAATCAGAATTTAGAGGTATTCTGGCAGGTCCAAGTTAGAAACTGGTATTTTCCACTGGTTGACTGCAAGACAAAAATAATATTCATACACTTGAACCTTATGGCAATAGTGAGGCAAGCTTTCTGGCTATGGACAATTATCAAACTGTCTTATGACCTTGGCATGTAGCCATAACTCACAACAATATCAAATTTCATTTAGAACAAGTCCACACACCTTTTCCCTGCAGTAAGATGAACTTTGATCATCTCTTATTCACCAAATATTTCATTTTGTTGTTTTCTTTTAAAATCTGCAATACTTTAAAATAAAAACATTTATGTGAAATCCAAAAATGCTTACTTGATTTAATCAGTATTTATAAAGAGTTGAGCCCTTGGCTGTTGCTCACCAGTGATGCATCCCTAATGCTATTCATTGAATCCCCCAGTGTTCCTGACAGAGGCGTTTCTATATACTTGGTACATTAGGAATTACCTAGAGTTTATGTCCCATCTAAACTTGGCACAAGAAGAAAGATTAAAAGCAATAGCATTGGTCCACCCAGAGAGCAAAGTCCTTTATATGTACAACTACAACTTTGAATAAGGCTTATATGTTCTGAAATGCAATCTCCTTTCTCAAAATTAGGACGTGATAAGGGGATTGAAGGATTGTACAGGGTGCTGGGACAGCTGACAAGAGTGACCCTAAGCTAGTCTGGGGAGTCAGAGATCTTTCTCTGAGAAAATAACACACAAGTTGAAATCTGAAGGATGAGGAGATGCTGAGTAGTAGAGGGGATGGAGAATAATCTAGGCAGAGTTCAAAGCACATGCAAATGGCCTGAGGTGAGAAAGTGAAAAAAATTTCAGGAGTTTAAAATGGCTTGTTTTAGAGTGACAAGTCTAAAGAGGGGGGCAGGGATTTCCAAATCATTTAGGGTATCTTTGTTGGGGGTAGCAATAGTGGGATACAGTTTTCTAGTAGAAAATGGAAGGACTTGTTTTTGTGTTGGTTTTGGAATTGACATAAATTCCATTTTTTTACACATGAAATGAATCTAAATAAGTCAGGAACTGACCTATGAGTTCGTTAGGATTTGAATCTTGAATTCCAAACTTGTCCACCTAGAGCCTCTGTACTTCAAAGCTATGAAAAAGTCTAAGAGGCTTTAAGTGTAGACGTCCCCTAAGAAGTAGAAATTTGTAGCCACCCATCTTCCAGTGATAAAATTCAGTAGTAAGTGACCAGTCTGTAAGGATTTGTGTAGTTATGGCAACAAATAACATGCTGTCCTTGTTAATTGTAGATGATTCATTTTGGGGAGGACTTTTTCCTGGTATTGAGGGAGACATATCCTGAGTTAGACATATCCTATGTAGTGGTATATATATATATATATATATATATATATTCAAAATATTGTAAAAGTATAAAATGTGCCCATTATCCAATTACCAAAAAAGCCATAGTTAATGTTTTGTTATATGTTCTTAACAATCTTGTGTGTCTTTTTTGTGATTCAACTGATTTCTTCCACCTAGTAATATACTATGAATAATTTACTATGCTGATGGAAACAATGTGGAATCTGCTTAGTTGGGATGCCATGTTATCACCGATCTTAGCATAGTGCTTAGTACATAATGAGTGCTCATAAACATTTGAAACAATAACTGACAAGGGCAGCATAGTATTATGGGGATTCTAGCCTTGACCCTTAATAGACATGCAGAAGTCTCTCTGTATGAAAGAGGTGGATGGTGTCTACTCTGATTTCAGTGATCCTTGTAATTACCTCAGCCAGAAAAGTGATCTTCACCTCTAAGCCTTTCTTCCTGCTGTTCTTTTATCTGTGACTCCCTCTGCCAGAGTGAGCCCTGGCTACTCTGAGGAGGTGATAGCCAGGAACTGAATCTGTGGCTGCCTTTCTAACTCTGGAGTTTTCCTGCAGAAAACTACTAATGGTGGGGCCTTCTGCACCCCAGCACTTAGTGCATAGAGAGACGCATGTTCAGCATCTCCCCCATTCTTGAACCCTAGTTAGCACTCGGTGAATCCCTGGTACAGTCATCCTCCTCAGCTCACCCACCCCTACGCTCCCCAGAAATCATAGATAGTTGCCCAACTGAGGATGGTATCTTCAGTTACTCAGAACTCCCAACCTAATTTGAGATCAGCAGAATTAAATAACCTTATTCTATGTCAGAACACTTTGAGTCTTTGTTTGGGTTGAGTCATTTTCCAAACCATTTATCCCTCAGACCTACCACGTTGGATGAATGTTGTAGCTTTACTGCTTCATTTTCCAGGTACAAAAAAAAAAGGAAAAAGAAAACCTGAACTGCAGCTCGGTGATGTTCCAGTAGGTAACATGAAAGAGAGGAATAAGATCAGGGAAGCCAGAGGCCACATGAAGCAACGCATCACCTAGTTATCTCAGAAGTACCATTTGTCTTCAGAAGGACATTGTTCCTCCCTAGAAAATCATGTCTGGAATACTATTCCAAACAAGATTCGAAACAATGACTTCAGATAAACAGACTCAAAGGAGTGAAAACCTGCAAAACAGGATTTCAAAACCCTTTGACTGCATGCACACTGCCAATTGTTTTCTGTAATTGTTGGGATTTTAGGTTTAGCTCACATTTACCACTTTCCTCTTGAATAAGTTTCTGGCCTGTACACCCATAGGAAGCTACTGTGAAAATGCCCTGGGAAAGATCTCCATATCACAACAAGAGGAGAAAGAGCACAAGACCACACTTTGACAGACATGTTACTATAAACCTTTCTCCCCTGTGGTCCATTCCCTTGCCAGCCTGGAATTGCCTACACACTCTCCTGTCTGACTCATCAAAGACCAGACAATAAATCATGCATTTGTTGGTTAAAAAATCAGCCTATCTAGAATATAAATATTCCTTTCAAGTAGCTATATTACTGTATCTCTGAAGCATGTAGGAAGTCTGCTCTGTGTCATTTTTCCATTAAAATGTAATCCTAACAGGAGAATTCCAGCTACTCAATAACATCTGTTCCAAATTTTCACATGATGTATGTGACCATGTGGCCAACTCCATGTATAAATAATAGATTCTGAGAAGGGATCCCATAGGTGGCAACTGTCTGTCCTCCATTTAAGTAAAGGAAGAAAGATATGTATTTAATTGCATCATCAAATTTATTTTAGATCTTACTGCATCACATTATCAACCAGATGTCCATTATCCAAACTTATTATTTCATGTCAGTGAAGCATAAATGTGCTTTGGATGTATATGTCCCTTGTAATTAATTCTGAATATTTTACATAAGCTATTCTCATAATGACTATGGGCAAGAGAGAAGAAGCAAATTCTAATTAGTCTGCTCTGCAGCTGGGGAAACTGAATGATTACAGCAAATTAAGTAGCTAACACCCAGTTCTTTTGATTATAGGCTTACTCTTTGGAGGATGTTCTCTCTAAACGAAGTTATACAATTGTTGTAGCAAAATAAAAAATAAGAAAGAAGTATATGCCCAAAATTGAGAAAGGAGACGTGACAGTGCCACTAAAATATCAGAAAGTTCTCATTTCAGAGTGGCCCTCTTCTTTGGGATTCTGGGTTAGCCACTGTGGCCTCCATATGGAGAAAAATATGTTGGGAGTAAAAGAGTAGAAGTGGGGAGCCTCATGAAGAGGAAGTGGCAATATTCCAGATTAAAAAGACTATAATACCTTGACCAGATAAAAAAGACTATAATACCTAATAAAATCAAATGGGCTTGTTAATATATTTAGATATGGAGGATAAGATGAACACAGTGGGAAAGGTGGCTCTCAGGTTCCTGGATGGATGGACAGACAGTGCAGTAAGATAGAAAATTCCAAAAGAGACAGGTATGCCAGGGGTCAGATCAAGAGTACAGTATTAGAAAAAAAATGGACATGTTGTTGTGCCTTCAAGTGGAGTTTTCAATTAGTAAAGCAGGTAGATTACTGGGCCTCACCCCTACCCTCACTGAGAGTTCAGCTGTGTCAGTTCTGTTGCTATCAGTATGATGAGTATTCTACTTAAAAAAAATTTTCAAGACTTAAACAACCAATGTGTTAAAGAGGGAATCTCAAGGGAAATTAGGAAATATCTTGTGGGAAATGAAAATGGAAATACAATATGCCAAAACTTATGGGATGCAGCAAAGGCATTCCTGAGAAGGGAATTTATAACTCTAAATGCTTACATTAAAAAAGAAGAAAGATTTCAAATCAGGGACTTAATCTCAAAACTGGAAAAACTAGAAGAAGAAGAGCATATTAAAACTAAAGTGAGCAAAAAAAGGATACAACAAAGATTATAGCACAGACAAGTGAACTAGAGAATAAAAACATAATAGAGAGAATCAATGAAACCAAAAGTTGGTTCTTTGAAAACGTCAATCAAATTAACAAACCTTTAGCTATACTGAAGAAGAAAAAGGAGAGGACCAAATAATTAAAATCTGGCATTACTACCAAACCCACAGAAATAAAAAGGACTATAAAAGGAAATTATGAACAACTGCAAGCCAACAAATTAGATAAACTAGTTGAACTGGACAAATTCTTAGAGACACACAAACTATTTTCACTAACTCAAGAAGAAATAGAACATCTTAACAAACTAATAACTAAAAGAGAGCGAATCAGAATCAAGAACATCCCTACAAAGAAAAGTCCAATACATGATGGCTTCACGGGAATTTTACCAAACATTCAAAGAAGAACTAATGCCAATCCTGCTCACATTCTTCAAAAAAACTGAAGAGGAGGGGAGACTCCCTAAATCATTCTATGAGGCCAACATCACCTTTTGTCAAAGCCAGACAAAGATACTATAATAAAAGACAATTACAGACAAATATTGCTTACAAATATAAATGCAAAAATCCTCAACAAAATACTACCAAACTGAATCTAACAGCACACTAAAAGAATTGTCCATTATGATCAAATGGAATTTATCCCAGGTATGCAAGGGTGGTTCAACATAAGGAAATTCATCGATGTGAAAACCACATGATCATTTCAATTAGTGCAAAAAATCCAACACCACTTCTTGATAAAAATACTCAGAAAACTAGGAATAGAAGGAAACTTCCTCTACATAAAGGGTATATATGAAAAACCCACAGCTATCTTCATACTCAATGGTGAAAGACTGAAAGCTGTCCCACTAAGATCTGGAACAAGAGAAGGATGTCCACTGTCACCACTATCATTCAACATTGTACTGGAAGTTCTAGCCAGAGCAATTAGGCAAGAAACAGAAAAAAAAGGCATCTGAATTGGAAAGGAAGACATATAACTTTCCCTGTTTGCAGATGACATGATCCTTTAATCAAAAAATCCTGGAAAATCTACAACAAAGCTCCTAGAGCTAATAAATGAATTTAGCAAAGTGGCATGTGACAAGATCAACACCCAAAACTTAGCAGTGTTTCAACACAAAAGCCCGGAACAATAGGCAGAAGAAATCCTTTGAGCATCTCCATGGACAAAGCCACCAGCAGGCAGCTGCAGAACCAAATGCCTTGACCAGAGCCTTCATTAAGACTTTTAAGATTACTCCAGAGCCATAGAGGGGCACCCAGGCTGGCCAAAGGTGGGAAGGGAATGGAGGGGAGGAATCCTAGAGGTGAAAGGAGCCGGGCAGTTACATTATACCTGAAATAGGAGAATAGACAAGAATGCCTGGAAGATCTTGAGCACTGAGATGAGCAGCCCAAAATTAATGTCCCAGGCAAGAGGGAGTGACTGCAGGTTTTTGAGCAGGGAAAGGACATGGGTGAAAGCAGTGCTTTTGAAAGATTCCCCTGTTGTTGAGTTGTGAAATGGTTTGAATGGAATAAAGAATGAAAGGAAAAAAGAGAATGATGGGTGTTTATTTGAGCTTGTTTTCCTGACTACTTCAAAGGTGAAGCCTGGACAGCCTCTCCAGCTGCAAAGGGAAGCCTAGTGGCACACTCAGCAGAGAACCCTGGGACTTGAAGTCACAGAACATGCCACTGACATGGTATAATAGTTTTCTATTGCTGTGTAACAAATCACCATAAATTTAGCAGCTTAAACCAACATACAGTTTTTTAACATTTTTATTGTTTAATATAACATATATTCAAAGAAAAGAAAGAAAAAGCAAAGTATGCTTCAACAAGTAGTTACAGAACAGATTTCAGAGTTTGTTATCGATTACCATTCCACTATTTCAGATTTTTCCTTCTAGCTGCTATAACACACTGGAGGCTAGAAGAAATATGTTTTTCTTCTTTTTTGTGAAAAATTACATGTATACAAAAAAAGCAATAAATTTTAAAGCGCATAGCAATAATTAGTTGTAGAACAGATTTCAGAGTTTAGTATGGGTTACAATTCCCCAACTTTAGGTTTTTACTTCTAGCTATTCTAAGATCCTGGAGATTAAAAGAAATATCAATATAATGATTCAGCAGTCTTACTCAGTTGTTAAACCCTAACTTTTCTGTATAACTCCACCATCACCCTTGATCTTTCTCCCACTCTTTAGGGTATTTGGGCTATGCCCATTCTAACTTTTTCATGTTGGAAGGGGCTGTCGATAATACGGGATGGGGGATGGAACTAGTTGATGTTCTGGAGAGGCTGGCTCCTCTGTATTTCAGGATTTAACTGGTCCAGAGACCCATCTGGGGGTTGTAGGTTTCTGGAAAGTTACCCTACTACATGGAACATTTGTTGAATCTTATATAATGTTCTAGGTGTTCTTTAGAATTGGCTGGAATAGTTTTGGTTGGGGTTTGGCAAGTTATGGTAGGTAGCAATGTCTAACAGAAGCTTGCATAAGAGCAAACTGCAAAGTAGCCTCTAGACTCCATTTGAACTCTATCAGCCACTGATACCTTAGTTGTTATACTTCTTTTACCCCTTTTGGTCAGGATGGCATTATTGAACCCATGGTGCCTGGGCCAGACTCATCCCTGGGAGTCATCTGCCATGCTCCCAGGGAGACTTTTACCTCTGGATGTCATGTCCCACATAGGGGAGAGGGCAATGGTTTCACTTACAGAGTTGGGCTTAGAGAGAGAAGCCACATCTGAGCAACAAAAGAGGTCCTCTGGAAGTAACTCTTAGACATACCTATAGGTAGGCTGAGCTTTTCTGCTACATATATAAGTTCACAAGAGCAAGCTTCATGGTCAGAAGCTTGGCCTATTGATTTAGATGTCCCTAATATTTGACAAAGTTTAATAGTTCCATATTTTTTCTCCCATCTTTACCAATACTTTTTTGTGTGTGTGTTGTATGGTGGGTATATAAGTATCCCATTATTGCAGCACCATTTGTTCAATTTTGGCGGGGAGGGGGGTTAGAAAGTGCACAGGCCGGGAATCAAACCTGGGTCTCCTATATGTCAGGCGAGAATTTACCACTGAACTACCCTTGTACCCCCTGCCAATAATTTTTTATTATTTACTTAATAGACTCTGGGATATATCCATTAAGCTATACAGGATTAAAGGCCCTCATTCTTATTCTGGGCTCCCTGTGTTTCAGTTGTTTAGATGGTATATCCAGACAGGTTGGGTTAGATTATGTGCTACAGAAAATTTCGGTTGTGGTCAAAATAAACCTTTTTTCCTTTGGTCTCAAAGAGTAAAAGAGGTTCTAAAATACAATGTCTTCCTTACCCCTGTATTCTGAATTACCTTAATCCTGACCTGATCAGCTTTGTTCTTATCTCTAAATACCAGGCTATACATATATAAGACAATCTCTCAAAATCCAGAAGTAATAATTACCACTCCAGACTAAATGTAACTATTATAAGAGCTTATAATCTAGGCCCCAATTTTCTTATAAGTATTATCTAAATGAGACCCATATAATATTTGCTCTTTCATTTCTGGCTTATTTTGCCTCACCAAATGTCCCACAGGTTCATTCACAATGTTGTATGCCTCACAGCTTCATTCCTTTTTGTAGCAGCTCAATATTCAATCATATGTATACACCATCGTTTGCCATTCTACTTCTCAGTGTATCCTTCAGCCACCTCCTTTCATTGGGCATCATGTATAATGTCCAAGGTCAACAGTCCATCAGCATTCTCAATTTTAGATAATTTCATTGTGCCCAAGAGAAAGATAACCAAGAAACACACCCACACCAAATAGAAAATCCAAAGCTCCCCGTAACTCTTGTCCCTCCCCCCATTATTTACCCCTGGGATCACACATTTTTTTAATCTCATAGTTTCTGTGGGTCAGAATCCTGGGAGCAGGTTATCTGGGTTCTGACTCAGTGTTTCAGCAAGCTGAAATCAGTGTCAATTGTGGCTGTGTTCTCATCTGGTGCTCAGAGTCCTCTTTCAAGCCCATTCAGGGTCCCCATTTCCTGGCAGATTGTCAACCTGGAGGCTTCCTTCACGTCCTAGCCATGTGGCCTCCTCCATAGGTGGTTCACGACCTGACTGTTTGCTTTCTTTCAGATCAACAGAAGATCTGCTGCTGCTGCTGGTCACTTTTAAGAACTTACCTGATTAGGCCAGGCCCACCCAGGATAATCTCCCTTTTAATTAACTCAAAGGATCTTAGTTACAGTCTGCAAAATCCCTTTTGCCATATAAAGTAACAAAGTTATGGGAGTGATAGTCTATCATGTTGGCAGGTCCCACTTACACTCAAGGGGAGGATGTTAGACGGGGAGGAGAGCCCCCAAGGAGTTGGAATCTTGGGGGCTCTTAGAATTCTACCTGCCACACGTGTTTCCCCTTTGACCTCCCTGTTACTCTTCTTGTAAAGAGAGGGACTCTGGACTAGATCCTCTCAGAGATTCTATACTGCACTAAAATTCTGAGTCGGTGCTTTCCCCCATTTTATGTTTAGGGAGTCAAACTGGAAGCACTGTTACCAATTATCTTGTCCAAAGTGTGCCTCATAGGGTGTGGTGGCCATGTGGGCATAGATGCCTGAGAATCACTGAGAAGGTGCAAGGTGAGGGGCAGGCAGGCAGCATGTGTGGAAAGAGCAGTTGGTGTTGTTGTTAAGGATACTCACACATACCCTGTTTCTTCTCTTCTGAGCACACAGTACCTTCCTGACATTTTTGCAATTTGGCATGGCCATGTGATCTACTTTGGCCAGTGCAATGTGAGCAGGTATGATGTAACATTCTGAGCAGAAGTTTTCTTTTTTCTTTTTTTGAACATAGAAAATTATTTTATTGTATTTTAACCAATTTTAAGTGTACACTTTAATGGTATCAATTATATTTACAATGTTGTGCTACTATCACCACCATCCATTACCAAGAATTTTTCATCACCCCAACAGAAACTCTGTATCCATTAACCAATAACTTCCCATTTCCCTCTCTCCCTGGCCCCTGGCACCTATAGTCTACTTCCATCCCTATGACTTTGTGTGGTCTAGATATTTCATTTAAGTTCAATCAGACAATATGTGTCCTTTTATGTTTGGCTTATTTCACTCAATATAATGATTTGAAGCTTCATCCATGTTGTAATATGTGTCAGAACTCCATTGCTTTTTATGCTGAATAATATACCATTGTATGAATATACCACAATTAGTTTATCCATTCATCTGGCCATGGACACTTGGGTTGCTTCCACCTTTAGGCTATTGTTGAACAATGCCACTATGAATATTAGAATGCAACTATATGTTCAATTACCTGCTTTCAATTTTGGGGAATATAGCAAGAAGTGGGATTCCCAGGTCAAATGGTAATTCTGTGTTTAACTTTCTAAGGCACCACTATGCTGCTTTCTACAGCGCAGCATCACTTTATATTCCCACCGAAAACATATGAGGGTTTTTTAATTTCTACACATCCTTGCCAACACTTATGTTCCATTTGTCTATTAATGTCCATCGTTGTGGGTGTGAGGTAGTATCTAATTGTGGCTTTTGTGTGCATTTCACTGACGACTAATGATGTTGAGCATCTTTTCACGTGCTTATTGACATTTGTATATCTTCTTTGAAGAAATGTCTATTTAAGTCCTCTTCCCAATTTAAAATTGGAATATTTGTCTTTCTCTTGTTGCATTGTAGCAGTTCTTTATATATTTTCTTTATATATATATATAAAGTTCTTTCTATATATATAAAGTTCTTTCTATATATAATATATATATTATATATAAGGATATTAAACCCTTATCAGATATATGATTTTCAAATATTTTCTGTCATTCTGTAAATTTTTTCACTTTCTTGGAAATGTCTTTTTTTATTCTTATTGAGAAATCTTCACACACATACAGTCCATTCATGATGTACAATCAGTGGCTCACAATATCATCACATGGTTGTGTATTCATCACCATGATCATTTTTAGAATATTTTCATCACTCCAGAAAGAGAAAGAAAAAGAAAAAAGAAAAATCTCATATATCTCATATCCTTCACCCCTCCCTCTCATTGACCACTAGTATTGCAATCTACCCGATTTTTTTTTTATGATTTTCTTTTTCTTTTTGGGGGGGATATGTGGTCCGGGATTCAAACCTAGGTCTCTTGCATGAAAGGCAGGCATTCTAACCACTGAACTACCTGTGCACCCTACCCAATTCTTTACTCTTTATTAACCCTTCTATTATTTATTTCTTTTTATCCTTATTTTTTTACTCATCTGTCCATTCCCTGGATAAAAGGAGCATCAGACACAAGGTTTTCACAATCACACAGTCACACTGTAAAAGCTGTATCATTATACAATTGTCTTCAAGAATCAAAGCTACTGAAACACAGCTCAACAGTTTCAGGTACTTCCCTCCAGCAACTCCAATACACCATAAACTAAAAAAGGATATCTATATAATGCATAAGAATAACCTCCAGGATAACCTCTCAACTCTGTTTGAAATCTCTCAGCCACTGAAGCTTTATTTTGTCTCATTTCTCTCTTCTTGCTTTTGGTCAAGAAGCCTTTCTCAATCCCTTGATGCTAGGTCCTGGCTCATTCCAGGAGTTCTGTTCCATGTTGCCAGGGAGATTTATACCCCTGGGAGTCATGTCCCATGTAGCAGAGAGGGCAGTGAGATCACCTGCCAAATTGGCTTAGGCCACATTTGAGCAACAAAAGAGGTTCTCTGGCAATGACTCTTAGACATAATTATAAGTAGGCTTAGCTTCTCCTTTGCAGGCATAAGTTTCATAGGGGCAAACCGGAAGATCCAGAGCTCAGCCTATTGATTTTGATTTCCCCACTGTTAGCGAGAATATCAGGAATTCCCCAGATGGGGAAGTTGAATATTTCTTCCTTTCTCTCCAGTCTCCCAAGGGGACTTTGCAAATAGTTCTTTACTCACTGCCCAAATTACTATGGGATATATCAGGGCATCACACTAACCTGTACACACCAACAAGATATCACACCCTATTCAAGACTCCAAGTACTGGGTGGGCCACGGTGGCTCAGCGGGCAGTTCTCACCTGCCATGCCGGAGACCTGGGTTTGATTTCCGGTGCCTGGCCATGTTAAAAAAAAAAAACATCCCATATACTTCTGGGTTCAACTAAACTGACTATACAAATTAAATTAGGTAATGCATTACCTAAAATATGAAATTTTGCACCAAATAAACATCTCTCCCTTTGGTCTCACACAGAAGTTGAAGTTTTAAAATGTGGACCCTATCGTCCTTTACCCTGAACTCTGATTTCCCTTAGTCCTATCCAGATCAGCTTCATTCATATCTCTAGTTAAAGTCTGATCACTTTTTCAATTGAGCAGAAGTTTTAAGAGCTAGTGTGTGATTGTCTTACTTGCTCTTCCTCTGCCACAGTAACTGGCAATGTTTGAGATGGTGGCTGCTCCATCAGGCTGGGTCCCTGAATGATGGTGATACAGAGCAAAGCCTAGCAACTTGTGATGGACATGTGCTGTAAATGAGAAATACATCTTTATTTTTTAGAACTACTGAGATATGGTGCTGTGGCATAACCTAGTCTCTCCTGCCTGACATAAAATAGGGTAGTACTGATGTTAATTTTGCTGCCACCTCCTCTTTTTCTCTAGGAACACTTGTGTTAGCCAGAACTCTGACCCAGTTACTTCTGTGAGCTAAGGCTCTAAGACCCAGTCCAAAACCTTCATAATAAGTGATTGTGTTGCTGAATAGCCATGTATTTCTGTCATTCAAACAGAGCTACCCATATGCTTACTGAGGAAAGAGGCACTCTCACACCTTGGGACCTCAGCCCTCATAACAAACAAGCTATTTTTGTTTATTAACAAATAAGTATAATTAGCACACTCAGGTAAAACTGCCAGACAAACACATCCTCACCTGGTTTAGACATGCCTTGATGCGGTTTACTTGCTGTTTCTTTCTGAAAATCCCAGTTACCATGCAACCTTCACAGAATCCTTGCTCATTTCTTTCCCTCCACCTTTAATTTGTCAGTTGTGTAGGTATCTTTATGGTTCTCATTTTCCAGACTCCCATATTGGTAATGTCTTTCTTTTAGGATCTTCCTTTTCTGCCATTATATCCAAAAGGCCACTGAACCATTTCTCCTGCTTGAGTGATTTTGAGCTCTGTCCCTTCTTTGATGACTCAAATTGCAGCCACCTACACACCTGTTCAAATGCATCCTGCTTTCTTCCCTTCCTCTGAGGACCCTTTCACCCCTCTCTTCATAATAAGTCTTTGCAACACTCTGCTGTGGCTCTCTTCTCCTCTTACTCTCCCTTATCATCAAGCTTCATGATGGATCTTCTCTACTAGGGTCATATGCAAGTCATTCTATGACTCAGAAGACTATTGTCCCTGCTGTGTAGCTGCCTAGTGAGGTAGGAAACCAGCTGTGTTGGGCTGTCACACAGCAGTTACACACAGTGATCTCGACCCATCCTAAGGACATAAATCACTGTCAGAACAGATGGTGACTCCAGGTAGGACCACCCTCAAGCAAAGACTGCAAAGAGTTACTACAATAAGA